>CAXIUT010000086.1:0-31526 GCA_964035545.1 Bugula neritina
CCCAACCCCAACCCCAACCCCAACCCCAACCCCAACCCCAACCCCAACCCCAACCCCAACCCCAACCCCAACCCCAACCCCGAGTAGTTATATTTATTATCATATCGATCATTTAAAAATATCATTAAGGAATATCATTGAAGATAAATAAAAGAATATGATAGAGATAAGTAGTGAATATAAAATGGAGTATCATTTCTTTTTGTTGACTCTTACATTTACAGGAACGCTTCTTTCGTTGTGAGTAGATGCTTTTTCAACAGTTTTTTGATAGCTTCCATCTTTATGGACATGAACTACTATTTATGGTTCAGAACTTCTAGATTCTACTTTTCTTTTTTATAAAAACGATTGGATCAGATCTAACTCTTTTTGTTGTTCTTCTATTGTTCTAACAAGAGATTATCTTTCTTTTTGGTATTTGAATACATTTTCTTAATGTTGTTTTAGACATTATTCGTATTAGTTGATAGTTGATCTATGTTTATCTTAAAAGATTTGTATTTATTGAACTAAATGAGCTATTTCTTCTTTAAGTTTAGCATTCTATAGCTCTAGCTACTAATCTCTAAAAGTAGTAGGTTCAATATATTTGGTAACTATTTTTTCTACTTAAACTATTTTTTATACTATTTTTTATACTTAAACTGGTCTTTAGATATAAACTGGTTCAACTTTAACTTATTTTTTAACTTTTTTGCTATGATCTAACTCTTGGGTTAAACTTTATATCTTTTATGATAACTTATTGATATTACCTTTACATTTAGAGTGTACTTTTTATACTTATTACAATTCTAATTTGATTTGATTGTATTGATTTTAATGATCTTTTTTTATTTTTTATAATTTGTTTTATAGCAGTTCTATTTGCTAGTTTTTAGAAAGTAGATTATTTTTTAATTTTTATACTTATGGAATTATAACTTGATATTTCTTTTAATATTATTTTACTTTATGTTTTAAATGTTAATTCTATGATTACAGTTGTTGGATTTGTTCTTGATATTGTTGGGTTATTCTTTTTCTCATTATTGTTACTTCTTATTATAATTTTACCTACCAATCTCTTTCACTTTTATTTCCTCGACTTCTGATCATTTGCAGTTGGTTATCTTTATCATTTATTTCATTTTATAGCTATTTTTATTTGTATTTTAGTATTTAGTTTTACTTTTATAGAATCTTTACCTTTGCTTAGAGATTTATTATTCTTGAAGTCAAATTTCTTATTTAAACATTTTTGGTGTTAACTATTTGGTTTTGTTATGCTTCTTTTGAAGTAAATTATTGTTGCTGAATGAATAGATAGTTACCATGAGAGTAGAACATTATGCATATATATTTTATTTGAGACGACCCATATCATTAGTCGCCTGTTTTTGTAGACATAAATATTTCTATTTCCACATTTATCTCTATTCCAGAAGTTGTTCATCCAGAGTTATCCGAGTTCCGCAGTGGCATCGGCATTTGCATAGATCATCCATAACGAAATAATTATAGAATTTAAATTATCATTGTTCAATGTTTAATATTATTTTATTTAAAAGAAAATTCAGGTATTTTGATGATTTGATCTTTTGAAGTTATAGTTCTTTCTAATTAAGTTTTATTTATTTAATAACTAAAAATAAGAAAGATTGATCATTATTTATTTTAGGATTATTTTATAGTTAAAAATTTAGGTCTAACTCTGCCTCTACAAATAGGACATCTTAGATCTTGAACTAGCCATTTATCCCAGCATTACTGGCACATGCAATGATTACAAGTATTACTTTTTACCATTCTGCACTAAAGTTGACAAACTGGACATTGTTAATTTAGCTGGTTATATTGCTTTTACTGTCTTACGCATAAACAATTTCCCTCTAGTAACTCATCTTGGCATCTTCTTGCTTACGTATTAATTCTTCAGCATCGATTTATTCTTTCTTCTTTATGTCTTAGACCTCTTTTTCTGTCTTCATTGTTGCTATTAATTCTTGGAGAGATAAGTTCTTTGATTATCTGACTTCTTTTGGTTTTGTCTATACTATTGGTCTACTGATGGATTGTCTTAATGATTTTTGTGGTTGGGAAAATGTTTGTGAATCTAAGGAAAATCCTTTGACTGATACAAGACCCATGTCTTCTTTTATAGCTGTTAATTCTGGAGAACTTTCATTGATGTGATTTATTGCTTTTATTTTGGAAATAAACTAGTTGAATTTTTATGGTTTAGATATGTTCATTCGAGCCCAGGAAGCTAGCTGAGCCTAGATGTCAGGTTTTGCAAATCGCGAATCAACGAGATATACTGAACCATAGTCATCTGGAGTTCTTATTAAACGGCCAATTCCTTGATTTATTGCTCTTACTGTTTAGGCTTGGTACCATTGATTTCCATTGATAGTTGTTTGACCCTTTTCAGAAAGAGAATTGAGATACTTCATTTTGGCTTTTACTTTTACATCTTGTGAATTAGGGTATGGCACTCCTACTATTACAACTGCTCTGCATTTTTTTTGTGAGAAATCAAGACCTTATGAGATTCTACCTCTTACTAGAGCACAAAGAAGAGCTCCTTTCTCAGATTGTGCTTATTTCATATATCTTTCGAGAATATTAGCGAAATCAGAGCTGTCTTTTTTTTCAAAATATATATTTTTGAGTTAATATAATTTGGTTAGTATTTTTTGAGTATTGAGGTAGTTTCTCATTTGTTATAAGAAGGCATATGAAGGAAAAAGAGCCACGACTCCGTTTGGTGTATGTTTAACTATTTCATATAGGGCTTGAGAAATATCTTAGAAAAGGGTTTAGTTTTTTCTATTTTAGAATTTTGTGTCTAGAGGTCTTCCTGTAGGTCCTACTCCTAAGATAACTGTATTAGTCTGTTAAGGACAAAGTACATGTGGACAGGAGACTGGTTGAGCAAAATCAACTTTTAATTATAATGGCCACATTTTGAGAGGACTAAGAGTTCCTGAAGTTAGAATAATTGATCTTGGTTTATGTTCCTGTATGACTTCTTTGAATCCACTTGATGGGTCAAGGCAAAATATACTTATCTTCATATCTGCTCCTTCATAAGCTATTTGGATGTTATATTGAGAATGATATTATTATGGTCTAGAGTGATTTATGATTTCACTAACTGTTTCCATAAACTTCATCCAACTTTCTAAAGCCCAGTAAGGATAGAAGATAATATCACTTCTAAAGAGTTAATATTTTTTAATCATTTCTTTTATATTTTGAGATAATTTGCCAAATTGACATTGGGAAGTAGCTTTATCCAGAGTAGATATAAATGTTTTTGATTAGAGGACTGTCCCTGATGAATCAGACGAGATATCTAGCATTTGTATATGTTCATAGATAAGTTGAATATAGGCTGCATTGATTTATATATCTTATAAAGATACTTTTAAGGTTCTATTATTGTCTCCTTCACCTGAATCTTTCTGGTTTTTGTTCTCATTCAACTTTTATAGTCTGAGATCTTAAATTTGTTTAATAGTTCGGGTTAAAGTGCTCAAATTTAAGTTGTATTCTCTGAACTGTTAGCAAACTGACTGAATATTATGAGCTTCATCTAGAATAAGGATAGATCCTTCGAGTCTGAACCCTTAATCATTTGTCCAAACCTTTTTATCAAAGAGGTAGTTATATGGAATAAGGACTATGTTAGCTATTGGTCTGGAATATCTTTAATAGAAGAAAGGACAAAAGTTTTATAACTTTCCTTTGATAACTAATTCTTAGATATCAAACTTCTTTGCTAGTTAAACTTGTTTGTCATAGTAAATTTAATTTTTGTAGAAATGGCAACTTCTTCCTTTCTTCTGGGCTATTCTCAACCGACATTAAAGTTATTTATCTTGTCCTTTCAGCAATTTAAGATCCTCATTGGCACAGGTTTGATCTCTACTGCTCAAAATGGCTATTTTAACTTGATAGCATAATTTATTGATCTATGCTACGACTTGTTTGAGTTGAGCATGAGTTCTTGATGCATATACTATCTGTATGGGAGGTTGGTTGGTGCGTTCTTGTTCTTACATAACATACGAAAGAGTCGAGCAGAGAAGAGATATTGTTTTACCTGTTCCTGTTGGACTTTGAATAAGTGCATTTTGTTTATTTTTGAGACAGTTAATGATCTAGATGAGAGAGGTGTACATAGTTGATGTATGTGTTTTGGGACTAATAGATTTAGTATGGAGTGTAGACTGGAGTGGAATCGAATTGGTATTTATAGTGTTTTGAGGCGTCTTTGATGGATATTCTGTTGGTTTTTGACATGGCGGTCAAATACTATTGTATTTATCAGAAGTAATTAAGTGATTAATAGATATAAAAGGTTATGATATAACGTTAATTAGTTGATATTGTGATTATTTTAGGTTAATTAGTTGGTTTGAGATGATATAATGATAATCATAGGAATTCGACCTAGTCATGTGGGTGTTTCAACTGAACAAAGGGATAGATTTTAGGTTCTACCATATTTTCAGGTAAGGTGATTTGGACAAAGGGTTCGCTTGCTCCTGTTCTTAAGAATTTGACTTTTCTTTGTTTGGATTAGACTTCGATAATGATGAGAGTATATTTTTCGATTTAATCATATTTAATACTCTTATTTTTTCCATCAATGTACAACTCATAGTTATCACCACAGCCCATAAAGATAACTTTTTTTTGACATTTATCAATTTTCTGTAGATTTTTATGTTATTCACACATAATGCCAAAACTGATGTCTTGATTTGTTACTTTATTTATCATCAATGTTATTTTTTGTCTCTTCTTTTTAGGAATTTCATTCTGGCTGTAAACATGATATTCTTATCTCTACTCTTAGCTCTCTTGTCCTTCATTTTCTTTTTTAGTTATCTTTAAATTATCTATTTGGAATTGATTTAGGTATTTATTTGACTCGTCCAGTTGAAATATAAACTATTGAGTACATGTGGTGATATATTTTTAGTTTTAGTTGGAAATTTTAGCGGATCGTAAGGGTGAAATGTTTGGTTCTGATTAGTCTAGGTTTATATATGATATTGATGTTTGGTATCTTTGGGTTATCTTTTTGTTGCCTTATTAGTTAAAAATTTTCTTTTTTGTGTCAGCCAAAGATGTAAAGTTGACTTCTTTTTTTTCTTTTGGTTATCTTTGTTATTCTAACCATTAATTGGCTGATTTTTTATTATCTTTTTTTGTCTATTTTGTTTATTTTCTCTATTTTTGTTCTATTCTTTATGAATATTGATTTTTTTTGTCATTTATATTGTAGAATTGTTAAAAGTATTTTTAGCATTATTTTCTCTCTTTATTTGAATTTTTGTGAGCCTAAAAGGAGTCTTTTTATCTTTTGTTATTTTTATTTTTTTATCTATCATTTTTTTCTTTATTTTTAGCAAAAATGAATATTGTTTTTTACAATTTTTAAATTCTTTTTTAAAGTTGTGAACATTTTTAGTTATTGACTTTATTTTGCTACTCGATTGTATTTTGCCACTATTATTGGAATTTCTTTTATAGTTTTTAATATTGTTTATTTTTCTTTTCCAGATTTTCATTTTCAAGTTCCAGACTGTCTACTTTTCTGAAAGGTCTTGAATTCATAGGTATTTTAACGAATTTAGTTATCTTTAATTCCACCAAATAGATTTTTAATGTAAGGATGTTATTTTCCAAAAAAAGAAGAGTATAGCTATCTTTGAGATATTCATATAGTTCTAGGACAGTATAGATGAAGTTAGCACAAGATGAGGGAAGATTTGATTCTTTGACCACAGCAGTAACTAACAGCTTTTATGAAAACATTCTTCCTGAGATAAACAGTTCACTTTCTTCTAGCGTACAAGTAAAATCAAACTTGATAAGGGTTCTTTTGAAGGACTTGGGACCAGTCTAGACGATCATTGCTATTTATTTATAAATTACTAATTAATTAAAATTGCCTCTTAAAACTATATATAATCATCTGAATCATCTTAGTTATTTTAGTTGTTTAAGCCATTGACATAGCCTTGAATCTCTTTGTTGATTGATAGTCCTTATTCTTTACTTTTTAGGTAGTTTATTATTGGTTATTTGTAGTAGTATAATTTTGGGAGGTGTTTTTTATATATCTTTTAAATATGATTTTGTTTTTTATTCGAGACTGATTGTTTTATTTTGTTCTATTTTTTGAGATTTTGGTGATTATACTGAGCTGGACCATTTGTTTTTACTTTTTTTGGTGAGTTAGTTTTTAATTTTGGTTGGTGTTCTTGATTTTGATCTTTTTTATGTTCTTACCTTTTATGCTTATATCAATTGTTTCTTTAAAAATAATTCATATGATTCATCTAGTTATTCCATATTGTTGTTCTAGTTATTGAGTTTTATCTAAGATAAAGGTTATATTGTTATTTATTATGACTGTTTTATTGATATTTAAGGATCTTATTTGATATACTTTGGAACTTTTATGATAGATTCTTAGTTATTTTATAACTATAATGAATTTTTAAATGTAATTTATACTATTTAATTATTTTATATACTCTTTGTTATTTCCTTATTATTATTTTATTATTTATTACTATTTTTATTAAAAAGAAGAGGCACTTTAATGGTATTAACTACTCGATATTAATTAACTCTAATATTTTAAAACAACTCGTCAGTAAAGAAACATCCCAAATCTTTAGTAATTTGATTTTAGTAAAAATTGAAACAACTATTATTTTGATAAAAATTGATAACATTATCAATTAGTTTTAAACTTTACTGACAGATAGTAATTTAGTGGTAGTGATTGAAGGTGTTTTTGATGGTGATTGAATATTGATAATAGAATTTGAATAATTTGATGGTATGCATGAACAATCTTTAATTTTTATCTTTTAAATTTTATACTATGAGTTGTATTTGATTGTAAAATGTAAAGAAATAGGTGAAAAGAGGGAAAGTTATATTATTTTTATTATCTACTTTATTTTATTATATTTTAAGAATAGTTTATTTCTACATATTGATAAATACCAATTTAAGTAGCTATATTATTCTTACAACTATGATATCATTATATTTATATTCTATTAGGATTTTTAAACTATGTTAGATTACTTTATTTCTTATGAATAGTTGTATTTTATATTGATTTTCACCCATATCTGAGCAAAATATTATCAGCCAGTCCAAAAATACAGGATAGACTATGCTGACAGGTTGGTTGAATATTGAAGTAATGATGGGTTATCTGAAGGAGTCGAGCCACTAGTAGTTAATTGGTAGGCTTTTTATTCTTAATAGTAATATTTCATTTAGTTGGATTATTTATAAAACTGAGGATTGGAGAGATTTGTCTGGATGGTTGAGGATGTGAGTAATTAATATGAATTTTTGTTGGATTGTTATGTATAAATTAGAAAATATTAATATCTTTTTATTCTTTTGCTAGTTGAATGTAGAAGTATTCATGATGTACTTGATTGATTCCTAGAAATACATTTTTATGAATAGTAATGAATTTTAAAGAGTATCTTAGTCAATATTGACTCCTTGGAAGTAAAGTTCAAGATATCTAAAGCAACATCCAATAATATTTCTTTTAAATTCCTATTTAACGACATATTAATCATCGTTATAGTCGATAGTAATAAACAGACAAAAGCATGATACTATCGAATACTTATGCATATGTTTCCCAAACACGTTAATAATCTTATTAATTTCCTGTTCCAAAATAGGTACTAATATATTCCGATTGATTCTTATTTTGATAACTACTTTCACCAATTCCTATAGATACCCATGATAGATATTGATATTCTATCTATGCGGGTCAACCGTACCAAAATACTAAACCAAATATCTGATATACAATTCTAGCATTTATTTGGTCCACTGA
The DNA here is from genome assembly GCA_964035545.1 of Bugula neritina. Taxonomy (NCBI): domain Eukaryota; kingdom Metazoa; phylum Bryozoa; class Gymnolaemata; order Cheilostomatida; family Bugulidae; genus Bugula; species Bugula neritina. The sequence goes on from CAXIUT010000086.1 coordinate 7,892, forward strand.
AGATGGATCCATAGGTGTTAGTTAGTCATCATTTAGATGGCTTTTGTGGGGTACATATATTTTTTATTGAAGTTGTCGTCTGGTTTGGCGTATTAAAGACAATAGCATAGAGATTGCTTGATTATTTATTAGATGTTATTTAAGAAATAGTTTTGGACTTCTTTTATTAGGGGAAGTTCTTTTATGAGGATGTCTTTTTTGTTGAGGAGGGTTTCGAGGGTGAAGGGTTGGGTGATTATTTGTTGCCATTCTGGGGTGTTGGGATTGGCCCACATTTGAATTTAAATAACTGTTGGTATAATTATGATATAATATCATTTTTTAGTTAGTTTGTAGACCTAAAAATCTATTTATTTCAAAAGTGGGTATCTTTTAACACCATCTGCTGAATTCTACAATGGACTTTAAAAATATTGTTCTTTCTATAATTTCTATTTCTATACCATAAATATTTCATCTTCCACTTTATCTAAAAATAACTAAGCATAGTTCTTTCTTACTGGAATAACTATGATACCCAAACCTCCCTTAGCAAGCTTCTATTTGAATATTTGGTAGAGATCTGCTACTGGGCATCCGAAATAGACTATATCGCTGCCCATGATGATATCGTATGTTTTTGGTTATGGTTGGTGTTTGGTCCAATCTAGTTCGTAGACTGGACATTTAATATCATTTTTATTCATGTTTCTTTTGATGTTGTCAATGACAGCTATGTGGTAATCAGTGATATCGACTTCTTTTGCCTATGTCCATTTCTTTGCGGCTAGACCGGCGATACCAACTCCTGCGCCTAGTTCTAGAATGGTTTTGTTTTTGAAGATGGAGTTGTTAGCGATGACGTATCTGGATAGGAGGATTCCTGCTTACCAGAGTCGTAGTCCATCGAGTTGATGTGGAAATTTATCTATGTTGTTGATGAGGAGGGTCATTTTGAAGTTGTGGTGGATGATGATTTTTTATAGTTTTGAATCGAGAGTCATAGTTTTAGGATTGTTATTTCCCATTGTATAAAATTAAATAGTAAGATATTATTGGGATAGTTATTAATATGTTAAATGATATATGTTTAGCCCTCCAAATGATATTAATATGAATAATAATTATGTAATAGTAGGAGGATAATCATACGCCTTTGGAAGTGATTTAAAATCATAGCAACCTGCCCTTTATTATTTAGAATTATACCAAAGAAGATAGGTTGAAGGAAAGGTAGAATCGACCTAAGTTGGGCTTGAGGAGGTTGACTTAAGATAAAAAATTAGTATCAATAGACCTGGATATTCCTGTTGATTAAAACACAATTATTAAAGATAAGTTTGATTGGGATCTAACTAAAGATAAAATATCTCCCACTTAGTTTTCAAAGGAGTTGGTGGCAGCTTTGAATTTGCCTGAAGATTATGTTGAAAAGATGAAGGAGCAGATATTATCTCAAATAATGCAGCATATTAAAACTCATACCAGGCAGAAACCACCAGAGTAACGATAGACTTTTGATGACCAGCTGTACAATCGAGGATATCAGCCTATTCGTTTCAACAACGAGTACGCTGAGTAGGATATTGAGAAGGAGTAGAACTAGAAGAAGAAGATGTCTCGGTTGAGAAGAAATGATATGAAAAGGGCGACTGTTGCTAACACTATGCCTCCTAATAGATATTTTAAGGAAAAGAAGGTCTGTCGGAACTGTCGGAATGAAAATGTGACTCCTGGTTTTGAATGTAAGAATTGTAAGATGCCATTTGAGTTGTTGTAGTTGTTGAATTTGGATGATAGACGGGTGAAAATATCAGTGAAGTATTATTAGAAGATAGCTAATAAGATACCTTTGCTAACTTATTAAGCTAAGAAAAGACATTTTTAGAAGGAAGATTTCGATTCTTTCTATGCTACTTACAATAAAATAAAAAACATTTTTTAAAATAGTGATTAGTTGTCAAAGGAGAATCTGCATCAGGTTAAGTATATTATGGAAAAATATCATTAGTATTTTTTGAATGGACAAATCGATTTCAACGACTAAGAAATCATTTAGTATTTTATTATTAATATTTAGTTAAAAGGATCTGAGAAAGGATTCTAAGGAGTAAGATTTGGCTCGATCTAAAAGACCTAGAGGTCGTCCAAGAAAAATAAAAATAATTAATGACGATTTAATACCCAATTCTGATAACAATTAAGAAGAGTCTTCTTCTTAAAGTGAAGAGGAAGAATCGTAGTCTTCAGGGGAAACATCTTGATACGCAGTTATTGATTCAATCGTTAAATATATCAGATAATTGACTTTATTGTTGTTTTTGGGTTAATATAATAAGGATACCAGATGATATAAGATAGAAGAGTATTAGCTATTATTAATGTTTTATTCAATCATCTTTCTTTTTGATTCTACTGAGAAGATCCATTTTAGCGTTTTTTCCGACTTAAAGTAAATTTTATTTTATTGTACCTTTCTTCATTTCATACTAATCCTTTGCTATTTCGATCTTATCCTTGGCAAATTCAACTACTTTACCTCTTGCTTCAGATATCTTCTGAGATTTGATAGAATAGTGCATGTAAAGAGAAGGACCTGCCAGAAGAGCCAAATTTAAAGCTACTTTTCCCGTAAAAGGAACATTTGGTATAAATTTGAGTAAATAATTAAAAGGAACTAAGGAGACAGCTGAAAGTCCAGCAGTTATTTGCATTTTTTGTTTGTATTCTTCTGAAGCCTACCGTATAAAGGTTTGACTTTACTTCTTAAACTCTTTAAGATGCTACATATTATTCTATCCAAAATATAAAGTTATATCACAATTAACCATAATTATGGCTTTATAATAGTTGATAAGAGATAGTTATTTAAATTTATTGATTATAACTTTTTTGATTATAAAACAGATATTTGAGTAGATATCAGCATTCTTTTAAATTTTTCTTTTATTGTTTTCTTAATTTAGTTCTGATACTTTCACCAGGTTAATTGACAGCTTTTTAACTGGATTCTGCTTTATCTAGACTGGGATGGTAGACTTTCTTTTTGTTTAATGATTTCTTTGCTGATCTGTTGCCTTTTGCTTTTACACTGCCTTTAATCTTAGTAGCATTGGTATTGGTTGAATTGTCTTACTCTTGTTCTGGATGGTTAGCAATTGTCAATGATACTTGTTCTACTCCTTCTAGGATGATATCCATGAACATTTAGATGTCTTTTTCTATGATGTTAATTTTTTAAAGGAATGTAATATCTTATTAGTATGATGTTTGTTTGATGATTTCTTCAAGTTTTAAATAAGGATTATTAATATGATCGAAATTACTATTATATGTTTTGATTTGCTGGGCAGACTATTTGTATTGAGAGAAATATGCCAAAGCACTGATCATTTATCGATAAGCCAAAACGATATTAGTTTATTTTGCTTGCATAGTGATATCTTTATTACTTTTTAATTTAATTATCAAATTTTCAATAAAAATTTGGTTACTGGTAGTAAGTTTATGCAAGCAGAAAACGATTTAGCTGAGTTCTATGTAATCTAGTACTTTTTGGCATTTTATAAGTTTTAACATAAAAGTAAAAGTTAAAGGTTTTTATCTAAGCATATCGTTATTGATAAGATCTCCTACTTTTTTGACTAAGGTGCTTTTGATTTTGATTTATTTTTTTTATTTTACCAAGTAGATGTTAGATTTCTTATGCGTTATTTGTGAAAACAAAGATAGACATTATTTTTGTTTTTAATTAAAATTAAACATACAAAAAGGAGTGGTATCTTTAAGATTAAATACAAGTTAGCATAATTCTATTGATTAGCATAAATTGATAAACAGCACTTTATCTTAAGTTTACTTGGTGTATATTTAAGTGAGCATTTTAGTGGTTATTTGATTGACTTTATCTGAAGGATGTATGAATCCAAAATATAGATATTTTGTAAAACTATATAATCCTTACATCCCACACTTTAGTAGATTGTATAATATTTAATAAAAAATTTAGACAAATTATTAATCTTATTGCACTTATTGGTATCTTATTAAATTATGAAATCTTTTTGAAAATTGCTATCTAATAAAACTGAGTAGTTGTATGCTGGTTGATGGCAACAGTGATGCGAAAAGGTTGTACATTGATTTCAGCAAAATAAAACTTTCAGTTTATTGATCGTTTAAACGGTTGAGTATTGATATTAGTCTGGAATCGATGAATATGATTTTCGGGTTGGTTTTCCAGAAGTATCTGAGGAGTAGTAAAAATTTTTTATAGAAGTTTACGAGTTGTTGATTTTATTTTATCACTTAGTCTGATAGTTATAAAGTAGATATGACAATATTGTAGATTCTAACGAACATGGATGTCGTTTATAATGTTATTTATGAAGAATATGTTTTTTATTTTAGTTTTTTGTTGTTATTTTATGTCATTTTCTAGAGATGATGATAGAATGCTTGGACTTTTTGTTGATCTATGTGGTATTTTTATATTTGTGTTACTAGTATGACTGTGATATAGAGACATCTGTTGAGTGTGAGGTAGCTGATCGTAAGTTATTAATTATATTTTTTATTTTTTTGATATTTTTGTTTGTTCTAGACATATTTATTGAAAAATAGACGACTGAATCGTTCGTAGTTGGCAAGTATGTTGAGTTCTAGTTCTTATAGTTGGTCTAGAAAGAGATGGATATTGACTAGTAGACAAATTTCAAGTTACAAATACTCGATGGATGATGATTTGATAGATTATCTTAATAAAGAGGACAAGTTGTGGAGTTATTATTATATTTTCGAGTTGAGGATGATGGGTTATATGATTTGATTGGTAGATTTTCTTTTGCTTTTGAGCCATATTTGTTTATAGTTGACTAGATCTTTACTAGTTGTTATTAGTTTGTTAGTATTGCTGCAGATCAGTAGAGTATTTAAGAGGTCTAATTTGACATAATTAGGTAGTTATTTATCTGTTTATTTAGATGTACAGATTAGAAGTTATAAGAATCGAGAGGAATTGATGAATACGTTGAGTTGTTGTATATTTTTTAGTGATTTATTGGTTTTTGATTGATATTTTTTTTGTTGGCATATTTATTATTTAAAGTTGATAATATCTGCATAGACAAATTAAATCACTACTGTTAGATTATAATTGATAACTTCCATAGTCTATTTACTACAATTTTATTTAGAAGTAATTTCAATCATCTGTCTAACTATCTACTTACCAACTTCATTGATTTTACTAATCATATTTTGATTGATTTTGATTTAAGTCAAAATTGCTAGTATCAATTTTTATTAAACTTAATCTAATGAATGTATTTCGATTTGATTCCATGTGTAGGTTTGAAGATGTTTTTATATTTAATCTAACAAAATAGATTTGATTTCTGATGACTAACTTTGACATAGTTAGTCGAGTGAAGATAAAACTGTTTGTAGCAATTTCGATATATTATCATGGATTAGTATTTTTGATGTATTTTATGGATGATATTAGTATTTTTTGACAATGTTAGTTATAAATATTAAACTATGCAAGTAGCAACTTCCAAGAAGACTATACTTGTCTTTTGATTATTACTTTTAGTTGATAAATTTCATATTATAGACTAGTTTATCAAGAATATCGATAGAATTACTGACCATATCCATATTTTACATATCTATAATAGATCGACAGATATATTGATAGAGATCTTGTCTTTATGATATTTTATGTTTATTTTTGAAGAAGATGTCTGATAAAAATTATAGACTTATTGAACTGACATTGTGATTGCTGTCTCTGAGTCGATATTGCAATCCTTTGATTATTTTATTTTTGTAGTTGCTTATTTAATATTTTTATTGGTTTTGCAACAATCCGTAAGAATCGAATAAAAAGTTAGTTATTGATGATTTGCTTATCAGTTTTATACTTCTCTATCTGATTTTATCGTCTTTTGCGTTCCAGAATATAAGAGTTATTTGAATGAGATTGGTTATTATCTATTTTATTGATAACTGTGCATGTGAAAAGATAAAAGTGTTGTAGAGTTGATCTATTATCTATGCTGATATAGTCTATTAGATGTTGTTCATGGCGATGTTGCTATTGATATTGAACTATTATTCATATTTTTTTGTTTTATCTTGTTTTTTTGGTTATATTGAATGATAGATTAGCATTGCTTTTAGGGCTTATTTTATTTTAGGAATGCGGCAGTGGTGGGATTCGTTCCAGTATTTGCTTAGAATTAGAGGAGAGAATATCATGAGGTTTAGTTTGTCATTTGGTTGGGAATTTACGCTTTTGCAGCAGTTTTAGCAAATGGTGATAACTGTGTTATGATTTTATGATATTTTAATAGATATTTTTTGATAAATTAGTCTTTATAAGGTGTTTCCTTTTTTTTATCCACAGTAACTGCAAATTCCATTGAAACTGACTTGTATTTTAGCAGATGTATACTATATAATTTTATTAGCATTCTTTTAGCAAAGTTAAAGCATAGCAGTAATATTTTAAAGCGAGAAGACTTATTTATTTGATATTTTATGTTGTTATTTATCTTGACTAAGTGAATAATATATTTTGAATCTTTACTATATGAGCAAGCTGACGTGTTTTAGAAAGAAAGGGATGATAGGTAGTTATAATTAGCCTATATTTTGAACTAGACATTTGACTAGATCTTTGAAGAGGTTGAGTTAATCATATTAATCTAGAATTATTTTATTGATTATTTATTTGATGTATCTATTGATATATTTATCATAGACTTGTTTGAGTGTCATCTATCCTTTCTATCTTAGTTATTTATTTCTTATCTATTTTAGCTATTATAAATTCTTTTGGATTATTCTTAACACCAAAAACCAAATAACATCGATTTTATTTCCACTCAACAAAGTACATTCTATAGTTATTTTATCTCTATTAGTTTTTTTATTAGCTTTCTTTGTTTTCAGTTAACTAGTATTTAAATGAAAATCATAGTAGTGTCCAATAATTTAACTGATGAAGTTACAGGTGCTGGGTATGGTTATTTTATTTGGAGTTATTTTTGATAAGATGAGTTATGTTAGATTCTGTATGACTGTTAGTTATATTTGTTGGACTGCTTTTTGGTATGATGACTAACTGAGTCTTTTTGATCTGGTTTACATGTTGTATTGGTTGGTTATGTTGTTTATCTTTTTTATTATTTGAAGTGACTAGATTAAGCATCCATTTTTATCTTATTACTCTAAATAGCATTGATTTTATATTAAAGAAATGTAGGTGTTTATTTTTTTTATCCTCTAGATCCTCTATTGTTTTAGTTTTGATATTTCTGTGCCTGGCTGATGGGTATCAATAGGTGATTAGAATGTTTGGATGTATTTGTCTGTCAGACCGAAAAGGAGAGTGAAGTATTGGATTCCTTTTAGGTTTTTTGGAGGTTATTGTTGTTCGTAAAAGACGGGTTTGGAATTTGATTTTGCTTGCCGCATTTATATAGGCAACTATTTGAATTATTATTTTAAGAGGGCTCAAATTAGCAAGAAATGCATATTTAATATTTGAATAATATCAATAAACATAAATATATTCATTCAATACAACATGATATATTAAATAGATAAGTAAATGATGGAAGATAGTAGAGATAGTTGGTTAATAATATATTAAAGGTCAGAAGGCGTAACAGGAGGCAAGTGATACTAAGAAGTAAAGGCCTACTCATCAAAATAATAAAACCTTAGAAGGATCAAATTATGACTTCCACACTTTAATAAATATAAACCTTTTTATCAATTCTTATGGGATTTAGTCTCAACAATCGATCCCATAATTATTTAATAGGCTTGAACTCGATGTCCAAACTCATCTTTTCGGTTGATTCCATCACAAAACAATATCTTCAGCCATGATTCATGATAATCTGTGACTAGTTCTTAGTCTTTATTGATTTTTTACTAACCCATAGAATACTCACTATTTACTTTGTTCATAAATTATCTCTAAAGCACCTGATAATCTAGTTTAAAAGAAGAGAAAGCACTTGAAAGTGATAGATTTCTTCCTATTTGAGTGGTAGTGGATGATAGAGTGATAATGTTGGTGTGAAGAGGAGGTGTTGATAGTATGAATAGATAGAGATATTGAATTAAATGGGTGTACAATCATCTAAGTCTTCTGGCTTATCTTTCGCTTTCCATGAGTTCGAGGACATCACCGATTTTGACTGGGCCTTTAACATTTCTGATAAGATGACGTTTATCTGCTTCTTTTCCTGAGATGAGGATCACTTTCACTTGGGTAATACCTCCTCTTGATCCGGTTCTGCCTAATAGTTGAGTCACTCTTGCCTTAACTGGTTCTGAATCCATGTGGTGATTACTATAATATCAATTAATATTATTTCTATTTTTTATCTTTTATTCAATTATCATTTCTAAACCAAATCAATTATCATTTCTAAACCAAATCTATCTCTCCATTTAACTCTAGTATATCTCCTGTCAATTCAAATCTTTCTAGCCTGGCCTTATTTACTTCAAATGCTTTCCTTTTTGCTTCTACTATTTGTACTTTTATAGAGTTATGAATGTATAAAGTAGGAGCCAAAAGAAGAACCATATTGATTCCTATTTTACCAATAAAGGGCATAAATCCTGATCCAAATTTGATGTATTTATTGAAAGGAATTAAAAATGCTAAAGAAAATGCAAAGGTTGTGAATATTTTAGATTTGTATTTGCCTGATAGTTATTGTAATTTTTATAGACTATGTTTATCTATGAGTATTTTTTATAGTTGTGAATATTTATTGAGAATATAATTGAATCTTTACTGTGTGGGATGTGAATGCATCAATTCTGTATATTATCTTACTTGAAAATCATTTGCTAACATCTTGTTATCTTTTATTAATTATCAAATATTATCAAAAATATCGATATTATCACAATTAATCAGATTTATTTAATTTATAAATGAAGATTGATATTTTCTTTTATTATAGTAAATGGCAACAAATGGAAGAAAACCATTCGAGTTGGAAATGAGAAGGAATTATTATGTGAATCATGTCAAAAGGTTACAAGAACTCAGTGGACCGAATAATCCTATGAGAAAAACTCTGCTTAAAGAAAAACAAGAGACAGATGCTTTGATTAAAAAATCACATTAGTTTCATAAGAAAAGTTTAAAAGAATAGCTAGATAAAAGATAAAGAACAGAAAGAACTTCTAGAAATCATTATGATACAATTAAATCAACTTTAAAATAGTAGCTAAGTAGAAAATTATTGACAATTCCTTAGCGACATAAACCTGATACATTCTTTAGAGATCAGGATAACTTAAAACTGATTGATAGGATAATGAATACCAAGTCATAATTTAATTTTAGAAGTGAGTCTTTGACTCATTTAAGAAAGAAGAAGGAAAATACAACTATAGAAGACTATTCATAGCTATATTAAGAACTAAATAGTAAAGGTGAGGATAAGACTAAAGTAGTGTTTAGATTTGATAAAACTAGAAATAATGTAAAGCTATAGCTAAAGTTTTTAAATGTTTAAAATGTATTCAAAGAGAAAAATTATAGATATTTTAAGACTGTGCTCTAAAATGAAGATAGTGTAAAATCTTCAACAGTTTGTTCTTTGAAATTGCTTCTATCTTCTTAAATTATAGTTGAAATTCCACCTAAAAATACTAAATTATCTTTTGTTTAAAAAGTAGGAGATAAAGATATTCTGAGATTCAAAATATAGTTTAAAGAAGAATATCTCAATGAAAAGAAGAGCATTAGAAAGATTGTTGCTGTTGAGGATACTAGAAATAAGTCTATTGGGTTGGTTGAGGTCAAATTCAAAAAGAAGAAAAAAAGAAGATTAGCAAAAATTAACTAAAATGGAGAAAGTAGAATCCAATAATATTAAAGTATGAATATTTCTAGAACTAATGATTATAGTGAATTATCAGTCCGATGATTTTACATATACTATCTATCCAAAAATAACATCAATAAATATTAATATTTATCAATACAAGAGCAACGGCTTTGTTATCTATGGTTATAGATTTTATTCTGAAATAGTTTATTTTGATGATTATACATTGATCTTGATCTCGATCTCGAGAGTAAACAGCTATTTTCAGACAATTTTTGATTTACTAGTCAATTTGCAAACTAACTTTGTAGGTTTTTGATATTTTTTTATTATTTTAGAAGAGGAGATGATGATGTGTTCGTGCTGATTGATATAATAAGACTAGCTATAAAATTCACACGTGAAATATTCTATAAATTAATCATTTAAACATCATACGTATAAATATTTAAATCATAAATGTTGAAAGTAATCCTTTTAGCAGTCTTATTGACCTTCGTCTTCGCCAAAGAAGATGAAAAATATGAATGCCCTATTATCGGCATTGATCTGGGAACCACATTCTCATGTGTTGGTATCTTCAAAAACGGACAAGTTGAGGTCATCCCCAACGAACTCGGAAACAGAATCACTCCATCTGTTGTCTCATACACTGATGAAGAAAGACTTGTTGGTGAAGCCGCTAAGAACCAAGCTGCCGTCAACCCAACCCGAACTCTCTATGATGTTAAGCGACTCATCGGAAGAAGATATACTGACAAGACAGTTCAATATGACAAGAAATACATGCCCTACGAAATCGTTGATAAGGATGGAAAGCCATACATTGAAGTTCCCAATGTTCGAGGAGAAACTAAAGTATTCTCTCCTGAAGAAGTGTCAGCTATTGTGTTGACTAAGATGAAAGAAATTGCTGAATCTTACTCTGGAAAGAAAATTAAAAACGCTATTGTTACTGTGCCAGCTTATTTCGATAACTCTCAGAGACAATCAACTAAAGATGCTGGAATTATTGCTGGACTTAATGTTGTTAGAGTGTTAAATGAACCTACTGCTGCAGCTATTGCCTATGGTCTTGATTAAAAAGCTGAAAAGAACATCTTGGTCTTCGATTTGGGAGGAGGAACATTCGATGTCTCCATCTTGACTATTGATGATGGTGTCTTTGAGGTTATTGGAACTAATGGAGATACCCATTTGGGAGGATAAGATTTCGACCAAAGAGTGCTTGATCACTTCATGAAGCTCATCCAAAAGAAGAACGGAGTTGATATTAGCAAAGATAAGAGAGCCATTCAAAAACTTAAAAGAGAAGTTGAGAAAGGAAAAAGAGCTCTTTCATCTCAACACGAAACTAAAATTGAAGTTGAAGATTTAGTTGAAGGCTATGACTTCTCTGAAAGTCTTTCTCGAGCTAAATTCGAAGAAATCAATGGAGATCTTTTCAAAAAGACTTTAGAACCTCTCAAATTGGCTCTAGAAGGAGCTGGCTTGAAGAAGAATGAAGTTGATGAAATCGTTTTGGTCGGTGGATCTACCAGAATTCCTAAAATCAGACAACTTGTCAAGGAATTCTTCAATGGAAAAGAACCTAACACTGGTATCAATCCTGATGAGGCTATCTGTTTCGGAGCTGCCGTTCAAGGTGGTGTTATCTGTGGTGAAGACGGTCAAGCTGGAGATATTGTCATTATTGATGCTACTCCTCTTTCTTTGGGTATTGAAACTGTTGGTGGAGTTATGAGTAAAATCATTCCAAAAGGATCTTACATTCCTACTAAGAAATCTCAAACTTTCACTACTTATCAAGATAACCAAGAAACTGTCACTATTCAAGTATTTGAAGGAGAAAGACCACTTACTAAGGACAACCATCTCTTGGGCAGATTCGATTTGACTAGCATTCCACCTGCTCCTAGAGGAACTCCTCAAATTGAAGTTACTTTCGAAGTTGACCAGAACTCTATCTTGTCAGTCTCTGCTATTGAAAAAGGATCGGGAAAGAAGAATAACATTGTTATTAAAAACGAACAAGGAAGATTATCTGATGAAGATATCGCTAGAATGTTGAGAGAAGCTGAAGAAAATGCTGAAGCTGATAAATTGGCCAAGGAAAGAATCGATGCCAGACAACAACTCGATAACTATATTTACTCAGTTAAGAGCTCAATGACTGATCCTGAAAAATTAAAGGATAAATTATCATCAGATGATGAAGCTACTCTCGATGAAGCTATTAAGGATGGACAAAGTTTCTTGGACAGCAATCCCGATGCTGAAAAAGATGAATATGATGAGAAGAGAAAGGAAATCGAAGGAATTTGTGATCCTATTATTAAATCAGGCATGGATACAAAAGGAGGAGATGATGCTGAATAAGAAGAAGAGTTCAGTGATGATGGACTATGATTTTGTATCACAATTATCAAATTTACTCTTTTCTTATCACAAAATAATTCTACTTAATGGTCTTTTCATCAATTAATAATAAAAATATAATTATAAATGCATAATGACAAGACTAATTCAGTTCAATAGGTCTTGATCGAATAATATAAAAATGCTATTTATTTGAGTATTCCTCTAAAAAATGTATAAAAATAATCTCAGACAAAGCAATAGACTTTAAAAAATATAAACTATCTTTCCCCTCGAGATTTATAATTTAAATCAGGCAATTTTAAATAAAATAATAACTATAATATTAGAGATGGATATGATTTTGGGTTAACTATTGACGATGATGGCAATGTATTATTTGCTAGATGGAAAAATGGTAAGATAAAAGGTTAATATTTTTTATTTAAAAGTCATTTTATTGGAGATATGAGGATGAGTAACTAATATTAAGGGATTTGTCAATATGGTTTAATGAATAATAATTGTTTATAAGGTGATAATTATCTCTATAATTTGCATGGGACACTTGTAAAGTCAACTTTTAAGGATAATATTATACAAGAAAAATCATATTTTTGCTAAAAGAATAGTTATCAAACTAAAAATTAATAAAATATTCAATGTTAAGTTATTACTAATACTTATAGTCAAAATGAAGGGAAAGGAAATAGTATTAAAAAATTTAGAATTCCTCATTTTTAAGCTATTAAAGGAAACAGAGGAGAATCTAAGGTGATGGAATCAGTTGAAAGGTAATTGATGAAAACACCTTTATAATTTTTAAAACAAATGTTTAATGAAATTAAAGAAAACAAAAGAATATAAAAGTAAAGATATTTCGATCATATTTTCAATGAAAAAGAGGATTTTTTTGGAGTATTATAAAATACATCCAATATTGAAACATAGAGACCTTATAGTCCTCGATCTCTAATTAAAAAATAAAAAAGTTTAAGTGGATATGGAATCATTTTTCGTGATGGATGGCCATAAAGATATGGACATTTTTTGGATGGAAAACTTGATGGTTTGGGTCGAAAGTACTAGCTTCAAATGAATTTTTACGACGGTTATTTTCTAAATGATTAACTACTTGAAGGATTTAAATTTGACTATTTCAATAAAAAATTATACAACGGCTATAGTTCAATTTTATCAAAAGAAAAATCAACAAAAAAAGAGTTCATAATAACAAAGGAATTATAAATCGATCAACAGCACTATATAGGTGAATATAAGAAGGCATTTCACTTGAAATCACTTCATTTTACTAATAATTACTTTATTGGATCAGATTTGTTGAGACATTCTCCTTGGCCTTTCGGTGTTGTTGAGATATTAGAACATAGAAGTCCGATGAAGAAGTTGATTAAAAGACTGAGTCCTGATATGGATATTTCTTCTATTGATGGTAAGCAGGAAATTTCTGAGAATAAGGTCGAGAAGTTGTTGATTTAGCATTTAGGAGTAGAGGGGAAAGATAGGAGGTAATCTGGGAAAAGTAAAAGAATTAAATAAGGAATTTAGGAGTATTTTAAAGTTAATTAGATGAACTAATATAACAAACTTCAAAAACAAATCGAAATAGAAAAGAATAAAGATGGTTCTAGAAAAGTGAAAGAACAAAATAAAATAAAAACAAATATCAAATACTTATAATAACCTCAACAAAAGACTTTATCAAAGCAAAATACCTAAAGATATCACTAACATAAAAAATAAAAAAAAGCTTACAAAGTAAGTGAATATGAAAGCACTCATCCTCGAGTTCAAAAAGATTTGAGTTAATTAATTGATGAGTACAATGATTACGAGACAGAGAAGCAGTATATTTTGACTGAAAGACAGGGAACTCAACGAAAATAGAATCGGTTTAATCGGGATAAGAATGACAGACAAAAGACCAATCGAAGTATAAGTCCTTCCCTTCATGAAATATACAAAAAATATTTGAAAGTTAAGTATTGAAAAATATCATATATGATTACTATATTTATATTATGAGATAATTCTTATTTAACAGTGATGAAAGAAAGCAGAATTGGATAAAACCCTATCAAATGCACTATTTGTATATAATAGTACAATCGTAATAGAAGGCAACCTGTTGTAATTTGTTATAATCATCATACTATATGCAGAAAGTGTTTGGATGGTTTGAGGGGTAATCTTTTATGTCCTTTTTGTAGATAAAGGATCTAGTTGGATAAGGTAGCATCTAATGATAATATTTTAGCTTTTATTCCTCAATAAATAGTACCAAATGTGAGGATAAACTATTTCAATCAGAACAATCTCAATAATATCAATAATTTTGAACAAAATATTTAAAATAATCATCATATTGATGAGGAGTTACCAATATTTAGAGATTATGCTGAAATTCCAGACTAAAGAATTTTCAGACATGTTGCTAATCAAGGCTATAGAATTGAATAGCCAAATCTATTTTAAGAAGTTCAAAGAATGTAGATACCTAATCGACATGTTGTTAACTAAAGATTTAATCATAGAAGAAGATTTAATAGACAAATTTAATATAACTAGTCTAACACATAATGTAAAAAGATAATAGCTTTCTTCATTATAATTTTTGTTCAATGTATTATAGCATTTTTAAACATTTATTTTGGAAGTTCTCCTTATAATTGTCCTGATTTTACCTAATAAATGGTGCTTAATCCGACTGGACATTGGCTAACTGCTATTGGAAGTCTTGAAACTATTCTTATTTTTATGCAGTTTATACTCTTTGCTTTAATTAAAGATATTACTGTTTCTCGAGATGGACCTTCAAGTTGCTTGGATTTGGTGTTCGGATTTCACTATTTTAAAACTTTTGTTTGGCTTTTCGTAGAAATATGTTTATTTAGTGATACTATTTCTCATTGCTAAGGAGGTTTTTATAGCTATGGAATTGTTTTTTATCAATATATTTTATTTAATTTTTCCTTGTTTGATAAAACTTTTATCTTGATTTATATATTAAATAATATTGTATTAAGTAATTCGATATCATTCTAAACTTTTTTAAACCACTTGCTTTACTCTTCTTTCATATTCGTTCTTGTTTCCATTATAGATAGAAGCTGCCTCGCTATTAGCAGGGGAGTTAGGATTGGGATCTCCTAGTAATGATCGAATTGATGTCAAAACGGCCCAAACATCATAAATAGGACTCCATTGATTTTGAAGAATATCTAGGCAGATTCTGCCGTCAGCATAAACATTGGGATGGAACATTTTGGTTAGAAACTTAACTTTAGGAGGTTTGGTAGGATATTAATCAGTAAACTAGAGATTAAGTTAGAATAATCCTCCTTCCCATAAGGTTCTTTCTGGTCCCTAGATGAAGGCTGTCCACAGATAAAGGTTGTTTTATTCAGGAGAGGCATTTATTCCATTCTCTTCTTCTTGGCTCAACTTTTGAAGGTCTTTTACTAATCTCTTTTATGCTGCTTTCATTTATCAGAAACTATTATAAAAAGTACACTTGTAGTTTGGAGTCATAAATGCTAATTCTGTTATATTCTGACCCGAAAATCTCTCATAAATATTATCTAATACAACACATAAAATAACTTAAATCAACCTACTCAAGCTAGCCAAAGCTGTAAGGGAATAACGAACCAAAGGAAAATCAAAGTATAGAATCGAATGAAGTTAATCAAAGTATAACATTGAATGAAGCTAATCAAAGTATAACATCGAATGAGGCCAATAGAAATATAACATCAAATGAAGTCAATCAGAATAGTTTATTGAAAGTAGTTAATTGGATATAAAAACATGATATCGATATAAATAGGAGGATATTAGATAATTAATTGATTTGAATATTAAGATATATAAATGAGTCGTCCTCAAAAGAAGAGTTACGCTCAGAAGGTAGATTTTTCTGACGAAGAGATCTACTAGTAGATAAAAGACCAAATCAGATAAATCAAAGAAAGCAACCTCAAAAAAGTAGAATAGCAAACCCAAATAAACGACCTCTACATGAATCGCAAACAGTAGAAGAGGAAGCAGAAGTATATAAATAATAAAAACAACAATTAAAAACTTAATCTTCACGAGGTGGTTATCAAGCAAAGGGATTCATCTGATGATGAGGAAGGTGAAATTCATTAAAAACCTATCAAATCATAGTTCATACAAAATGATTTCAATTTTTAGGGGGTGCCTTCGATTAGCAATTTAGGCGACCATATTAGACCACTAACACTAACAAGAAACAAGATAGTTGATTTGCTAAATTCTAGGAAGTTTTAGGAATTGATGAAAGGATGTTTTGTGAGGTATTTGATTGATTCTACGATCAATTCAAATAATAATTCTTATATTATTGCGCAGATAGTTGGGGTAACTGAGGGAAATAAGGAATATCAGGTGAATAGTATTAAGACTAAGGTGTTACTCAAGTTACAGGAAACTTCTGATAGCGTAGTAACTTTGTCTTTGCAGTTGATATCTAATCAGCATCCTCCGGGAGGGCTAGAAATATAGAAATGGTTGCAAACTAATAGAAACAAAATACCAAAATAGAAAGAATTGAAAGAGAAGTTATAGGAACATAACAAGTTGTTGGTGTAGCAGTTGAGTTCAGTCGAAATAGATTCTAATATTTGGAAAAAAGCACAAAGAATAGCTGAAATGTTAGAATAGCCTAAAGAAGATATCAATTTATTACTTGATTTCGTGGGATAGAAACTGCATAATTTATAGGCCAGGATCGATGAGTAGATAATAGGTCGAAATACTAAGGGAGATCTTTCAAATTTACAGAAAGAGGCTAAATAGAGTAAAGAGGTGCACTAGAAGTTGTTGAAGATCAGAGAGAGTTATATGAAGAGCAGACAGGCTGCTGAGAAGTTGAATGCTCCTAAGAAGTAGAAGAAGTATAATATGAATTTGATTGAGTAGAAGAGAAAGGACTAGATCAATGAGAAATGTAAGGCTAGGACATTGATGTTGGCTACTTATGAGGGCTTTGTGAGGTTGAAGCAGAATATATTGGAGAATCATATGAAGTATAATTTTGTACTTGATGAGGAAGATATGCAATATTGATTGATAAATAAACTATTAATAATTATTTTTGTATTATCATGCTTCTTTTTTAATCCATTTTGACATGAAATTGCTTTGTTTTGACATTTAATTTTGTTGACTTTGTTTTTTACTTTATTTTGGATATTGATTTTTTATTGATTATTTTGATTATGTCTTCTTGACTTTTGTCTGTTGTGCATTATTTGATGCCTTGATCTATAGTTTTTATTTCATTGCGATTGGTTTTTATTCTCCTGAATCTGACTGGAACATCATCTTTTTGGCTTCTACTTGTTTTTATAGGTTGTTATTTATTTTTGGTTACTATCTGTCTTCTTGTGTTGATATTGGTTTTTCATTTATTTATTTTTATGCTGTTGATGTTTGTGGTTTGATGTTGTAAAGAGCAATTGATGATTTAACTTATTCTTATTCATCTGAATCTGACATAAACAACATCTTTTTAAATTTTACTTATTTGCTTGCATCCATTACCTTTGATTATTTGTTTATTTTTGGTTCTTCTTTTGGCTTAGATTATACTTTCTGTTGGAATAAACTACTTTTAACCTATTTTGTCTTTTTAGGCTTATCAAATGATTCATTCTTTTTAGGCCTATCAAATGATTCATTCTTTTTAGGCTTATCAAATGACGCAACCTTTTGCATCTTTTTTGGTTTATCATCTTTTTGACTAAATTTCTCATCTTTTTGACTAAATTTCTCATCTTTTTGACTAGGTTTATCAAAAGAGTCAGCTTTTTGAGATATTGGTTATTTATTGATTTGATTTTTCGAGCAATATTGATGAGTTTTCCTCAAACAAGTACTTTTTACTTAAGCAATAACTTGATCAATAGATATATCTTAATGATAAATAGCTCTTATTTTGATTTATCTAATATTTTATTTTTTGAATTAACAACTCATAGAATTACTTTTTACATCCATATGTTCAATCTTATTTAAACTAGTTGTTTCAAAAGCCATAAATCCTTCTTTAATTAATACTACATCACATAAAAATTAATATGGTTATTGTCTTTGATTTTTGTATTAGTCTAGTACTCCACTAATCACTTGATTTGATGTTAATCCTTGATTTGATGTTAATCCTTGATTTTGTAATAGATTTAGTAGATCTTGGAATCTTTATTTATATTGAGGTACATGAAGTATCCTTTGGATTGAAGATGGGTATCGATTTATTGGTAAATGGCGCGCATATTTTATCTTGAAATTCTAATATTATTATTAATTAACAAGAACTAATAGAACATAAACTATTTTAATATCAATAAATATCAATTAAGCAAAATTATGCAAATCAATTTTATTTAACTTTTTTTTATTTGAATGCTCTTTCAACTTTATCTGAAAAGCTATCGCTAGATTTCCACATTTGAGGACAAGCCAGACAGCACCAGATACCAACGGCTAGCAGGTGGACAAGTATCAGGACATATACTACAACTTTGATGGTCGGGTTGACTTATCCCATGAAGTCGAATGCGGAGAGGGTCTACATGATTATTAATATCTTATTTATGTCAAATCACGTGTGGAGAGTAATTAAATTGATTAGATTTTAAATATATTTGAATGAAGGAGTCTGAGGCTGGTCTTGGGAATTGGGATTTCAAGTTTAGAGAAGGCGGGTTGGGTAAATCTGAATAGATGGATGCTATTACGACTGATTGTAAGCTGTTCAGGGCACCAACTATCATATTTCCTCAAAACGAAATGAAAATAATTGATAAAGGAGGAAATATCCAAATAACCTTCAACGCTAAGTAGGCTTTGAGGTTTATTAATTACTAGGTGAGGCAGAAACAGTATAATGCTGTTGATTCTCCTGGATAAATAAATACTATAAGCTATATTCCTAAAAAATTACATGTGAAACATGCATAGCATTGGAAGAGTATATAGAAACCTAAGGACATTGAGATAACATAGATAAAGTAGTGTTCTGATAGTTTTTTTTTATCAACTTTCAAAGGATTGGTCGAGGGAAAGGTAAAAGTGTAGAAGGTAAAGGAGCCTGTAATACCGGTTGAAAAGTTAGGTCCATAAAACCCAATAACTTTCTATAACCAGGGATCGTTATACTAAGATGAACTAGATGACAATGGACTGATTCAGTATTAGTATAAATTCAGGACGATGGCTACTTGTTGGTTCGCTTTGATAAGAAATTATGCTCGCATTGATTCAGTGACAGTGATCATATTCGATACTAGAATGTATTGGGAGCAGGGATGGAACAAAGTAGCTAGACAATTCATGGTTAAATAAATCAACTGGAATTAGTTGAAATAGAAAGAAGGGTAGTTGCCTGGAGGATGGAGGATGAATCCTAATCAATCGCATATACTTTATCCTCATTTGAAGGAGGTCTTCGGGGAGAACTAGTTTATTCATTATGGTTGATGTTGATTGAATTATTTTTATATTATTAAATTATTAGATAATTGTGGTTTTATCATAGGACAGTTTGTACAAATTTTTATACTTACACCCATAGGTATCTTTCTTTGATAAAATTTTTAATCATATTTTTGACCATCTAATTTTATTACCTAACCACTTTTATAACTGAATTCTGATCCAAGTTATTTTTATTTTATCCGATTATTGAATTTTAGTAGATATCGATTTGTCTTTGAATGATGGCTTTTTTTTATAACAGAGTCCATGAGTTAAGAAGTTGATTTTCGGTATTAATATTTACAGAATATTATCTTATTATTCTGGGCATATTGGTCATGATATCTTCTTCATTCATTTTATAAAATTATGAATATATTTGTTGTAATTTAGTCAATTATTTTGACTATTTTTATTATGTTTATGGAGTTATTACTTATTTTGGTCTTTTATTTTATAATTATGTTTTTAAGGTGTCGTTTATTTTCTTTTTATCTGTTAGTTCTTTTTATATTTTTTTGTTTTTATTTGTATTATCTGTTATTTATTTTTTCACTTTTCTTACTTAGATTTCATGATCTTTCTTCTTCTTTTGGACAGTATTTTCTTTGTTCACAATATCATCGTTTAGCTTATTACTTTAATTTACTATTCTTTATTTCTTTTTATCCAGTTAACTCTATTGAACTGTTGGTATTTGAGGTGTTTGTACTTGAGGTGCAACTGTTTTAGGGAGGGTTTTGAAGGATTTGCTTTTATTTGGTTTTTATTATTATTTTTTTATGATGCAACAACCTGAATAAAGTGATATTTTATTGAATCCTTGTTTTAATAATTATTTTGAACAAAAACTATAAGCAGATGATATTTGATTAAACAATTTGATTTTATTTGCATTTTATTGCATAGATTTTTAATATATATTTTTGAAGCCAAATCGAACAATCTTTTTTTATTTATCGTTTAAACATAAGATAGCTTTATTGACATTATTAACATACAATAATTGATTTTTCAATTTATTAAAAGCCTATCTAACTTTATTTCTTCCAAAAAGATGTAACAAATTGCAAATATTTTATTTACTTTTATTTCCATTATTTTTAATATGATCTCCTATCATACTAAATGATTATTTATTGATTTTAGTTGTATTATTTTTTAGTTTATCAATAAATAAAGAATACCAATTAGACTAATATTTTTTAGATAGTTGAATAGTGGCTAGTATTAGACATTTAGATTATATGTTTATTTTTGTTTTAGTTGTTGTTTTGTTTTACTTTAGTTTTGAAAATGATGTTTTTATATTGTTTTTTAGACATCTAGAAATGATATAAATTGTTGATATTGATTTTTTCAATAGAATTTTAGGATGTTACTATTCTTTTTATTCTACTTTTTGTCTAGGAGATAGTATCTTGGTTGACATTTTTGCTTATTATTTCTTTTATGTTATGCTTTGTTTCTTTGATTCAGGAGATTGAGGGGTTTCAGTAGGCGATGCTATTCTTTTTATTTTGTTGAAAGATGGTTCTTAAGGTGTAGGTGATTTTGCTGTCTATTTAGTTCTATTAGTTCTTGATATAACTTTTGGTCTTTAGTGTTTTATTTACTGTGTTGGAATTTATGATATTTATGAGGTGGCGTTGGTTTGTTCGGCTGTTGTTGTACCTCGTTTGCTTGTTCTGGCAAATTTATTTGGAGATAGTATTGAACTATTCGGTGAGTCTTATTCTTTAATGGGTTAGATTGGTTTTTTATGTCTAGAAATCATGATAGATTTTTTAGATTGTGATTACAATATATTTTATCAAATGGAAAACAAAATAATAAGTTTATCATCTATATCATTTGGTTAGAAATAGATAATAATAGATAATATGAATAAGTAGTTTCTACTATAAAAGATAAATGAATAATAATTCTTATAAGTTTATTGATTTTAGTCATAGATTATATAATACCGATAGCAATAATCTCCATGAATAAGAACTACTATCCAATAGATTTCTAGGCCCAATATTAAGGTAGTATATAGATAACGAAGACACATCATAGAAGATGATATAGATATCTAAAAAGTACAGAGAAATGATACTTACATTTGAACCTGATGCTACAGATATCTTATAGCAAAATTTATCTAATATTCTTGAAGAAATATAAGAATGGCAGATGTAATTTAGAAAGGAGAGTAGTTATCTATTAATATAGCTATTTATTCGTAATTTGCTAATGGTCAGTTGTTGGCCTAGAGACGGAAACATCCTCCATAAATGTGTCCATAATGTGGGTAATAAATTAAAAAACCTATTCAATGCTAATTTTGTGCATAAATCTTTTGCAAAAAATGTTGTAGTAGAAGTCGAGCGATACCTTTTCTTGCGAAAGAGGGGAGATTATGCTGTGAAAATTGTCATTGGAAATTCGTAAAGTTGTTTGATAATAAGGTATTTATCTTGTTATTTAGTATTTTTATTAAGAAAAGGAGAAATTGATTAATGTTATTAATTTTGTGAGAAATAAAACTAATAGGATCAATTAGAAAGTTAAAATTAAACAGAAAGAGTTGGATTAGATTAGAAATGAAAAGAGAGATAAGAAGATAAAAGAAAATGTGAAGGAAAAAGAGATTCAAGATTAATAGAAAAAGTTAAAAGCTCTTGAGGAATAGTTCAAAAAAGTTATAGCTGATAAAGCAGAGTAAATCAAGTTATAGCAGAAAAGGAAATAATAAAAATAAAAAATATAAAAATAATAAAAATAAAGAGCCTAAAGATAAAAAATTAGATACTAAATATTAAAAAAATAAGAATAATAGCGAAGACTAAAAGAAATAGCAAAGGATAAATCTGAATAATCAAAATAAAATGGATAATAGAAGATAGAATAATAAAAGAAAAATTAATAAAAAGCAATTCAATAGAACTAAATGCAGTAACAGTTGAGAAAGAAAGAGTAGTAGATATAATAGCTAAGGAGACAACTTCAAAATAGTGCCAAAAAATCATAGAGATCATAAAATTCGACTAGTTCAAAAAAGTAGTCATAGACTCCTAAGCAAAGTATAAATTCGACTTAATAAAAATAAAAACAAATTAACTCTGCAACAACAGAGTTATCATAGAAAAGTCGGTCTAGAAAACAAAGTTCATAAATATAGAAAAAATCTTAGAAAAAAGATTAAATTAAATTGATCTAACCATCTCATACAAGTCAAAGTGGAGTCAAAAGAACATCAGTGGTTGAATCTAAGTAGACAGAGTAAAATGAGGAAATAAAGCCAGAATCAGAGTTGGAGAAAAGTTTGGCCAAAATGTTCAAGATCAAGAATGATGATCAGAAATCAGTGGTTAGCAGATTATCTAAAACATCTAAAAGCGTAATTGATATGTCTGTAAACTAATTGCTTTCTTTGAAGATTCCTTTGGCTCGTTCTAGTTCTAAAGTAGAAGCACCTGAACAAATTTCAGCTAAAAAAAGCTAAACATCAAGTGAAAATGCTCTAAACTAGGAGCCAAGGACCCCTCTATCTACTCTTTCTTCTCCTAAAATCTAGCATCGCAATTCTTTGAAGATATAGGAATTGAATAGTCCTGAACTAGACAAACAGTCAGTGCAGATAAACCGTGACCAGATAATTCGTAATTCAAGTTTGATATCATCTTCTGCTAAGGATCAGACGATACCTTAGACTGGTGATATGGATAGTAATAAGTGTAAATGCGAAGTGATGTGATATTAATGAAATTATAAGTTTTATTTTCTTTATATTTTTAATCAATTATGATGTTTTTATATTATGCTTCAGGGGTTGGGGTTGGGGTTGGGGTTGGGGTTGGGGTTGGGGTTGGGGTTGGGGTTGGGGTTGGGGTTGGGGTTGGGTTGGGGTTGGG
>CAXIUT010000087.1:0-23871 GCA_964035545.1 Bugula neritina
CCCAACCCCAACCCCAACCCCAACCCCAACCCCAACCCCCAACCCCAACCCCAACCCCAACCCCAACCCCAACCCCAACCCCAACCCCAACCCAACCCCAACCCCATTATTTGTTTGAACAATATTAAATTGATAAATTAAATCATATATTGAATATAATAAATGGATGACAGCTTTATCTGGTCTGACATATTTGATAAATTTATATTATTTTCTAAATTATTCTAAACATTATCTAAAATATTAATAGAAAGAACTATTTTGGTATTACGAGTCATAATTGAATAGATTTCACTGTTATAACCAAATTGAATCTTAATTAAGATTATAATAATTTAAAGATTAACATCAAAAAATGTACTTCCAACCTACCCCTATGATTTTTAACTTCAATACATATACTTTCTTAGGATATCCCCAAAATCAACCTCTACTTCAGAATGAACAAGAATTAAATCAAATATCTTTTAATCCCAATTCACAATCTGTTGACTCAAGATTAGAAAATCATTCAGAAAAGAAAAATAGCTCAAACGAAAGATAAACACTCTCCAATGAAATCAAAGTTGAACACCCAGATGATAGATCTTAAGAGCCTCCAAAAAAGAGAAAATACAGAAAGAGAAGAAGAAATCTCAAAAAAAATATCATCTGTAACGTAAGAGGATGTCCTTCCTGCTTCTCCTCTGATATGGCATTTAGAAATCATCAACGAAAAAGGCATAATATTAAAAAAAGACCCCAAAGTCATCTTTTGATATGATTATCTTATGCTTATGGCTTCTTAAGATTGAATTTATAAAATAAAAAGCAATTGAAAACTCATCAAACTAAAGTAATTAAAAATAAGTAAAAATGACATATTTGACAAATAGATTCTTAGTTATTTCATTTTAAAGTGTTTATATTTGCATTATCTTGCTTCTTTATTTTTTTATCTTTTTACAATACTATCAAAACAAAACAAAATCAAAAATAAGATAAATAAATAAATTACGACTAGATAGAAGTTTTTATTTCATAGTATTATCTTATTTTATTCATCTATTCTCATATTCTAAAAGCTCTCTTGACTTTGAATTGAATTTGTTGTTTTAGTTTATAATATAAGAAGAAGAGCAATAAAAATAAATATAATATAAGATGATTCTTTCACGTAAATAAAACATTCTGTTGCATTTTTGATTATTTTTGAACTATTATTTTGATGATTTTATATTTTTTATGTTGAATATGATGAATATCTTAGCCAGATGACCCACATGAATAAAAAACACTGTTCTGAGTTTCAATAGTATTTAATCTTATATTTATTGTGATTGCAGAATCAATTAAAGCTATTCTTTGTAAAATCGTATGTATATCATCATATAACATCATGCCTCCAGATAGATAAAAACAGATCTAGGATTTATTATTTTGAAAAAATAATTCAAAATTCATAATCTTACCATATAGATTTATTGATAAATAATTTTCCATCTTGATAGATGCATAAAAAGTATAAATTACTTAATAAATAAAAATAAATTAACAAACATTGAATTAGAATAAAACTTCAATAAAGTGACTCTAATGGTCATAGATGATATTTATTTTATTGATATTAAGTTTAAAAAATAATATTCTATTCTATTCTATGTAGAAAAAAAAGAGTAACTCTTCAACAGCTGACAATCTCAGATAAAGTATTGCTCAAACAGCTAATCATAATTAATCTATATCGAAATAACAAATCCTCAATGGATCGGCCAATCAGAGATTCTTCAAAAGAATAGCAGGTATAGATCTTGCGATGGCAACTCTACTTATAGGACAACTTCTTCTCTTCTATTGCTACGTACTTTCAATAATATTTAGTTTTTAGCTATAAATAGTAGGAAAAAATACCTATGCTGGATGGTTTCTCAGAGGAGGTAATATATGTGGAGCTTTCTGCTGCCTATTATTAATCATGAGGTACTTTTAACCTTGGAGTAAACAGTAAAGATGGAATGGAATCAACGATAGTGTCCTGGGATTAATCATTAAAATCATTTTATGCCTAGTAATGCCTTATGATTTTATGAATAGTGTAATGCTCGAACTTTCTTATGCTGAACCTTCATCCAATAGTTATGTAGATTATGTTGACAAACTTAACTATTTTCTGATCATTCTAGCATGCTTAAGAGTTGTCTTTTTTTGGTACTATTTTTCTTACACAAACCCATTATATGTCTCCAAGAGCAGGAAGAATAAATAAACTCTATGGATCTTATAATGGAGTCATGTACTGTTTGAAATCAATCTTTAAAGATAACCCTTTCTCATTTATCATGGTCATTTTTGTCCTCTCTCTTGGATTATTCACATTTTCTTTTAGAATAGCAGAGCATATACTTTACACAACTTCGGCTTCAACAACTTATTCTAACATGGTCTGGATGACAGTTATCACCATGGACAACTGTAGGATATGGAGATTTTTACCCTAAAACAGAAATAGGAAGACTTATTGGTGCTCTATGTGTAACCTGGGGAGTCCTTATCGTATCTGTGATGGTTGTTGTTCTTACAAATGCATTTGCAATGAATAGAAGTAAATAATCCTTAACTTAGATTAGTCACAAACTCTAAATATTTTAAAAGACTGGAAACTCACTCTGATTTAAGGAAGGCAGCAGGAGAGTTTATAAGGTAAAAGTGTATGGAGGATATGGTCTAATTATAAATAAAAGCTTCGTCGACGTGAGAAGTTAAAAGAAAGAAAATTAATGCTTCGATTTAGACACTTTAGAAGAGTTAAGGATATGGCAAATATCTCAGAATCATAAATAGATTTTTACAATTAGATGACAAGATAGTTTGAGAGAGCCTTTGTTAATCTTTAAATCTTGACTGAAAATAATATGATGATTTTAAATCACCTAAATGAGCGGTATATTTTCCAAAATAATCTATAATCAAAAGAGGAGTCACAAGAATAAACAATCTGAATTGTGAAAAATTGATCTTCTATTGCTAATTTAGATTAAAAAAATTCAATATTATTCTTCATAATATGAAAAATTATTTATGCCACTTATTAAGATAAACTTTCAATAATTATAATATATAATTCAATGGCAAAAATATAACATAACCATAATATGTAAAGTAATTAAATTGAAGAAGAAGATAACAGGAAATACAAACACATCAACTTTGAAGTATTTATCTGTTAAATAAGTTAAGAATGAACCTTATTAGAAAAGTTGAGGAAGAAGGGGTTTCGATCTATAGAGCTTCAAAATTATTGGACATCAAAAACTGTACAGCTAAAGCAATACTTCGACAGTATAGAAGAAAAGGCCACATTTTCAAGAGAAAAGAATAAGAAGGAAAGAATGAATAAATTAGGGATAATTTTTTGAATAATATCATTTCTCCAGAAGCCTAAAACTTAAATGAAGTTCGTTAAGAAGCTAGGATATTACCAGTTGAACTTCAAAATCCTTTCCCTTGGAATTTTTACGGATATATTCCTTATTAGAGCTAATTTTCCTTATTTTACTGATGACAAAGATCTAATGATGTCTATGCATAAATAAATAAGTTTATAAGTATTAAAAGTTAGTCCATAAGATATCTAGCCACAACAAGATTTCCTCTTTGATGATTTCATAAAACTAAATTACTTTTTTCTGAAAAACTTTAAAAAAATATATTGTCATGGATCTTGTTCAAAAAAAAAATAGTGATAGCCAATATCTTATAGAGAATAAAATATATTTTGCTTTATCATAATAAAATGTTATCAATAAAGCCACAACTTATTTTGATAATTTTTTGACAATAACATCATGGATCATGATCTTGTCATCTGTCAAATAAAAAAATCTAGAAATAACTAATAGGGTCATATTCATGATATTTTTAATAAATTAAATAAAGATGATAAAAAGTAGTTGAGAAAGATTCTTTTCAGTCCCTTAAAACATAATCTATTATTATTTATAATTTTTATCATAAAAGAAAAGATAGTATTTCATATTTATCTGAATAGAAATAATATATTCCTTCTTTTTAAAAATGATTTTTCTTTCATTTGTAAAACATTTGAAGAATTAATATTTTATTTGATAATAATAACCTCTTTTAATGAGTCTAAATTATTTCAAAAGAATTTATCTTTTTCTAAAGATCATATTTGCATTTATTTTTTATATATTTATTAATATTTTTTTGTGAAGGGAAGATGGGATGTTGCCCTTTTTACAAAAGAAATGTTCAAGTATCTGATGGAGCCCTATCCAATTCAGATAAACCAATAGTTTAATTCAAAAAAATATAATAATAGACTCCTGAGTCACCTTTACAAAGTTCAGAAACAAAAAAAAATAATAAGAATCTTGTAGATAAAATTCTTTAATCATAAAAACAATTATAAGCTCAATCAAATCTTAACATAATTCTCTCAGCATAGCATTCAAATGAAGGATAATGTTCCAGCAATGAACCATAATTTATGTAGCATCCAGGATTCAATTTACTCGCACATTCGAATATTCGATAGTCTATCATATATAGATGGGAATCTCCCTAATTCAAAATAGAAGAACTCATTAATTCAGTAAATTATGACAAACTATTTAAATAAAACTGACTTTTTGTCTTGAAATCTTGATTTTTTTTAGTATTTTCAAACAAAAAAATTTATGAAAAAGATATAAAAAAGTCTCAATTCTTTAATATAACTTAATTTTATCTAACCTATATTTAGTATTACATCATACTTATATAAACTTTGACCAAATGGAAAAAATTATTGAGTTATAGCGCAGCAAATCAAACCTTTGTCCTGATGTTCTTGGATCATTTTCTTTACGGTGAAAAATATTATAGGGATCTTAAACAGCATCTTGAAGCTGGACCCACTTTACCATATACTCCAAACATCTACAACAAAAACAGACTAGAACTAATAAAAGATGCCTACAAATATTTACCATTGATATACAACTACAATGTCCATCATTTTAATAAAAGCAAACATGAACATCTTAAATCAGATTATTCTCTTTTAACTAACCCACACCAGATGCCTGGAGGAGTTCATTTTGGAATGTTTGTTAAGTATATATAACTAATGGGGACAGAAGAACAAAAGAAACTCTATCTTCATAAAGCAATGTCGTGTTAGATCATGGGATGCTATGCTCAAACTGAAGTTGGACATGGTTCTGACATCAGAAGTCTTGAAACAACAGCTGAATACGATCATACAACTAAAGAGTGGATCATCAACTCACCAACTATTAGCTCAGCCAAATATTGGCCAGGAGAGCTCTCTGTCCTTGCAAACTATGCTATCGTTTTTGCTCAAACTCTGATTAAAGGCAAAAATCATGGAGTCAATCCCTTCTTAGTTGAGATAAAAGACAAAAATTATAACTGGTTGCCAGGAATCGAAGGAGGTGACATTGGACCTAAGATAGGTTTTCATGCAAAATAGAATGGCTATATGTTCCTCAGAAGTGTAAGAATTCCTAAAAATAATCTGTTTACAAAATATGCTGAAGTTACTGATGCTGGATAGTTTTAGACAGGTGGGAGACCCAAGGATAGGATATGGAACTATGATGTTTATTAGAGAACTTATTAGCTGTGCTTGTCCTAAGGTTTATGCCCAAGCTATTATAATTTCTGCTCGATATTCTCTTTTCAGAAAGCAAGGTGTGGGTCATGATAAGAAGTAAAATACTATCATCTAATATCAAACTCAACAGGAAAAAGTTATTCCAAGAATAGCTGAATACTATGCTATCACACTAGCAGGCAATAAAATAAAGATGTAAGTTAAACAAATTCAAAGAAAGTGGTAAAAAGTGATTTTTCTTTACTTCAAGAGACTCATTCAAATCTTGCTTTTAGTAAATGCTTATTTAGCTAATTAGCTCAAGATGGAATGGAAATTCTTAGAAGATCATTAGGAGGTCATGGAACTTCTTATTATTCAGGAGTACCCCAACTTATGAATGAATATGTTGCCAATAATACTCATGAAGGATAAAATACTGTAATGTACCTTCAGACAGCTAGATATATCTTAAAAGGATACCTTGGACATATCACAAAAGGAAAACCTCTTACAGATAGCATCAAGTATATCAACCGTTTCCAAGAGTTATCAGAAGTGCAGTTTGCTGGAAAGAAACCTTGGACGATGGAAGAGTTGAGAGATGTATTGATCAGAGCTATAAGTCATATCCTTGGTTTGATAGGAACTAGAATATCAAAACAAAGAGCTTGGATAAACTGAAGCTGACATTATCAACTACAAAACTGGAATCAGACTCCAACAACTAGCTCAACTTCATGGAGTTCACTTCATGGTTCATTAGTTCATCGAAGCTATCAAGAGATAGAAGAATGATAGCATCAAGCCTCTTCTCACTGACTTGTGTAAACTCTTTGCAGTAGGACAGATTCAAAGACTAGCTGAACCTATTATCGAAGGAGGATTTGTTTGTCCTGTAAAATGGTCTATGCTGAATGTCTAGAAGGAAGGAGCTTTGAAAAAGATAAGACCTGAAATAGCTATACTGCTTGACTCTTATGGAATTCTGATAAGTTCCTTAGGTCTGAGCTGGTTCGTGGAAATCCTTATGAAAACTTTTTGAACAGAGCTCGAGAATGTGATATCAATACCAGTGTGACAGAATCAGCTTTGGAAGTAGGAAAAATAAAAGAAGTACTAGCTGCAAAACCACGTCTATGATAAATTCAAGAAAATCTCTCTTAAATATTTTATAGTGATTAACAATCAATAAAACTATTCTTTAATTCTTTGTCGAAAAATAAAGAATAATTGAATATTTATAGTTTTGAATATTTCAAAAGTCAAATATATAAAGTGCGGTTAAATCTTAAATTAATCAATTCAAATTAACAAAGGTATATCATTTAGAAACATGAACTCTATTTTCCTTGACTCTCAGGTTTAAGAACCCATTCTCACTGCAAACCCTCAACGTTTCGTTCTCTTTCCCATCCAATACCACTCCATCTATGAAATGTACAAGAAGCACTTGGCTTCTTTCTGGACTGCAGATGAGGTTGATCTCTACCAAGATAATAAAGACTGGCAGAAATTAAATCAACAGGAAAAACACTTCATCAAGAATGTGCTTGCCTTCTTCGCAGCTTCAGATGGAATTGTTCTTGAAAACTTGGCAGAGCAGTTTTTTTCAGAAGTTCAAATACCTGAAGCGCGCTGCTTTTATGGATTCCAAATAGCAATGGAAAATATTCACTCTGAAACCTACTCTCTCCTGATTGACACCTACATCAAAGATGCAAATGAAAAGAACTTCCTTTTCTCAGCAATCACTAACATCGATGTGGTTCGAGATAAAGCTCAATGGGCAATGAAGTGGATGAACAAAGAAAAGTCTTTCCATGAAAGATTGATAGCTTTCGCAGCTGTAGAAGGTATTTTCTTCTCAGGATCTTTCTGTGCTATCTTCTGGCTCAAGAAAAGGTCACTGATGCCTGGACTTACTTTCTCAAACGAACTCATTTCAAGAGATTAAGGACTTCATACTGACTTTGCTTGTCACCTCTATTCTCTTCTGAAGAACAAACTTAAGCCAGAACTGATTCAATAGATCATCCGAGAAGCAGTAGATATTTAGAAAAAGTTTATTTCTTAAAGTTTGCCAAGTGACCTCATTGGAATAAACTCAAAAGTAATTCTTTTTTTATTTAGATGATGACTCAATATATTGAATGTGTAGCTGATCGATTGTTGATGGCTCTTGGTGCTCCTAAACTATGGGGAAGTAAAAATCCTTTTGACTGGATGGAAATGATTTCTTTGCAAGGAAAGACCAATTTCTTTGAGAGAAGAGTTGGATAGTATCAAAAGTCAGGTGTTATGACTTCTAAAGAAGATAAATAGTTCAAATTAAATGCCTAGTTTTGATCAATATATTCTCGATTAATAATAAATTTCTAACTTTAATTAATACTTTTGCTAAAACTAAATTATCAATCCTATTTTAGGCTTATTAAAAGTATGATTAAGTCAAGATTTAATCACCATATAATTATATAGAATTATAGCAAGAATGATTGATTAAATCGCAATTACTTTCCTCGTGGTTTTGATCATAGTTGCTCTCTGGTTGATTCAGCCTTATAAAAACTGGAAAAAGAACTTTGACTCTCGTCAATATTAGCCTATCTCCATAACAGATCGTCAACGCACTAAACATACTTTAGCATCTTACACGTCATTCAAAGAAAAAGATAGTAATCCCTAAATCTCTCTTGTTGTTCCTGCTTATAATGAAGAAGAAAGAATTCCATTAATGTTAGCAGATGTTGCTGCTTTCTTTAAACCAAAAGGAATTAACCATTAAATCATTGTCATTAATGATGGGAGCAAAGATAAAACTACTAGTGTTGCTCTTTAGCAAGCAGATCAACTCAATCTCAATCTTATTGTAGTATAATACCCAAAAAATAGAGGAAAAGGAGGAGCTGTAAGAGCTGGAATGTCTCTTGTTAGAGGATAATATTCTTTGATGTTGGATGCAGATGGAGCTACTACCTTTTCAGAGTTGTAAAATGTTTGGAACAAATTGAAATAACTAAAAAAATAGAAAAAAACTGAGTTAGTTATGGTAGTCGGATCAAGGAAATTAAACTAATAAGAAGGTAAAGTTCAAAGAAAATGGTATAGAAAGTTTATAGCTTTTGTATTTAAATGTGTGATAACTTTCCTTCTTGGAATAAAAATCAAAGATACTCAATGTGGTTTTAAACTATTTACGCGAGAGGCTTCCCAACTTTTGTTTAAAACTCTTCACATTTAGCGATTCGCTTTTGATGTTTAATTATTTTTCCTATGTAACAAATTTGGAGTACAAGCAGCTGAAGTAGGTGTTTAATGGAGAGATGTTGACGGTAGTAAACTCAGTATTGTTGATGCTTCAGTGAATATGTTCAGAGATGTTCTTATGATTCGGTTTTACTACCTTTTGGGATTATGGAAATATTCAGATTCTGTTCAGGTCAAATGATTAAAGATGAAAATATGTTAACTATTTAATTAATAAAAGTAATATTAATTCTAATATCAAACTTCTATTGAATCGATTTAATTCAATAGTTCTTTATATTGTGATTTCATTTATTCGAATAGTTTTTCAACTTTATTTCTCATTTTTTTTGATCTTTAAAGAATTTAGCTATGATTACTGATCAAAGTAGGAATAGGCACTGCTGAGTTGACTACTCTCTGCACTTGATTTAGGTTTTAAAGATAGTTTTCTAGTACATTAAGTTCATCAGTTAGTCCTAGATATCATCAAAACTACCTTGAGTATTAGTATAAACTTCATATAAATAAAGTTGTTTCATGTATTATTCGCGTTCATCAAGATTAACACTATACTGAATGATGTTGTTTGTTATTGATTCTATTGATTTTGCCCTAAGCATGTCAGATAGTTTCTTCTGAAGGTTCTTTATTCTGTCTACAACTGTTCCACTTTTCTCTGTTTTTTGTTTGTGAACTTAGTAACTAGTTACTTTAGACTCTAAACGTTAAATTCTTTGTTAAAGCTCCAATATTTCATTCGGAATGGAAAGAGATAAAGTAAACTTTTAGCTTTAAACTTCAGCTTCTTTGAAGTTTTAAAACAAAGAAACATTTTTTTTATTTGCTTTTTCCTATTTTTATATTTTTAAAGCCTGAATTCGTGATTTAATATGTGATAGCCGATCCTGAAGATTGCCTTTTGCTTCTAGTTATACTCCTTAGTATTCTTTTATCTCTTAAATAACATTTTCTGGATGTTTATTTCCTTAACAAATGAAGTAGTCACCATCTCTAACAATCATTTTTGGTTTTTGTAGAGTTTGATATTAATTAAATATATAGAATTCAAGTAAATTTGATTTAAAATATTTAAACTATTAAAATAATAACACTAACTTGGAATCAATAAATATTAATCAGCTGAAGAGATATTATGATCAATTGATTTAAAAAAAGTTTAATAATAATAATTAATAATAAAATAAAATCTCAAACATGTTTCGCGATCATCTTTCAAATGATATTGTTCCTCTTAGTTCTGAAACTTCTTTGAAAATTACTTTTTCTCAAGGAACTGATATAACTGAAGAAGTACCTCTTTCTAAACAGTTTTCTCTTAGTCGATGTGTCTCTTCATAATCTCTATCAGAAGAAGTAAATCATTCGAAAGATAACCGAATCTTTGCTCGTTACCTCTTTTCTCAAAATTAAAGATAAGAAAAGTTAGTCTTTGAAGAAATGTAGTAACATTATCAAAATATTTAAACATCTAACAGCAATAATTTATTTACTCTAGCTTTTTAAAAAGAAAAGTTAAAATGAATAAGGATTAATTCTTGAATACTTTATTGAGAATTGGCTTTATTTCATAGGTTATAAAAGTAATAGCAATAAAAAATACTTTTTCAAAAGAGCTAAAGTTCTTGGAGGAGATTAGCATTTATATAAACTCACTAAAATATATCGACATCTTGAACTACTAGGATTAAGTCGCAATTAATTAAGAACTTTTCTTCTTCAAACATGTAGAAATGGATGGGAATATTTCACTAAAGAAGTTGTTAAAAAAGTTATTGAAGGATAAATAAAATAATCAAAATGTAGTTTTTGATTTTAATAATGTTTTTTTGTCAGATTGTCATTATTAATCGTAATCAATCACTTAGAAGTTGAAAGCAACTTTGATTTTCCCAAAAGAAGAGGAGAACCTTGTCCTCCTTTACTTCTGAACTGTCCACGGAAAGCTAATATTTCTTTATCATGATTGGCTTTCAGTTCTTTCTCTATGTTACGGTATTTCAAGTTTATTCTTGATTCTTCACGACCTCTTTCTTTGTTTTGCTCGTCCAAGTCCTGTGCGAATTTTCTTTTGAAGAGAAGCTAGTTCAGTTGCTTGTTTGGCTCTCAATGTGTTGCAAGATGTTTCTATCTTGATGTTTCTGGCATTAATCCAAGCATCTTTTTCACTCTTTTCTAGTTATTGTAAACGAACCTGTACTTTGTGAGCTTCAGTATACCTAAATATCAAAAAAGATACAGTTTTTGTTTTGCCATTTGTTCTTCCATCTTTTTCAAATTCAAGAACTCCGAACTTTCCTTTACCTTATATGGCAGTTGCTTTTCCATATCATTTTTTAGGTTATCAATTTCATTTTGATGTCTTGCCTGCATGTCTCTTGCCAACTTTTACCCTTCTTGCTCATACTCTGAAATCTTTTTGTCCCAAAAGTTATTGAATGTTTTGAGTTAGTCTTGATGAGTGTGAGCCAAGTCATTGTTTTCGTGGTTGTGTCTTTGTTCCATTTCGTAGACTCTTCTGGCTTCTAGATCTTTTTTCAATTGTTCAGAAGTGACTCTCAGATTTTTATGCCTAGACATAGTTTGCCATTCTTTTGGTGTTCATACATTTGAGAAAGAGTTTGGTTAAGGAGAGTATCTAGCTCATCAGCTGATTTGTTTATTCTAAACTCACTCATTGTTGTAACTTCAATAAAATTATAGAACAAATCTTTTATTATCACAGATAGGAAATCCCATTTTAATCAAATAAAATAAAAATAATGATTTTGACTTTTTTGATATTTATATTCTGATATATTGGAGATGATAATTAAATATTTATAAAGGAATGTTTTCAGGAGTTTGGAATTACTTTTTCAGTTAGAAGATAGTCGATAACTAAGAATTTGTTCGGATGACCTATAGATCAAATATTCGTAAACTACTCCCTACAACTAAGTATTCTTCTGATACTGGTTGGGGATGCATGCTAAGAGTTCTTCAGATGGCCATTGCCAATCTCTTATGTCGCCGTGAAGGAGCTATTTTGAAAAATATTCTCTCCTTATTCTGGGATAATAGTGATATGCCATTTTCGATACAAACTTTAACCCAAGTCTCAAAATAAATTTTTCCACATAAAAAAGACTGTTAATGGTACACTCCAAGTTAGGCTGGATTTCTGATGCAATATGTTCTCTAAAATTTTAATCTAACTTATCGTGTTATGGTTTGCAATGATGGCAGTATATTTCTAAATTAAATACCAAGAGATAGATAAAATGTGATAGTGCTTGTAATGGCCAGAATAGGGCTAGATAAACCATAACCTTAGTATCTAAATACTGTTATTGAGATCATGGAAAGCAAATATTTCTTTTCAATACTGGGAGGTACACCAAGATATGCTCATTTATTTCTCAAACATAAAGAAGGCTATTTAGGTTATCTAGATCCTCACTAAACAAAAAAAGCAGCTGAAGAAGGTTGGTAGCTTCAAAAAAAGCTACATGAATACTCAGGAAAGTTATAATGGTTAAAAAAATAAAAAATATGTAGTTCTATGTGTATAATGTTTGTTATGAATAGAGATTAGATTGATTCTTTTTGGAAATAACTTCAAGATATCAAAAAGAAATCTGGCGATGGATTTTTTCTATATATTGCAGAAGAAAAAACCTGTCTACTCATCATAAGATCTTGTTTAAATAATCTAACTATAA
Organism: Bugula neritina; assembly: GCA_964035545.1. Taxonomy (NCBI): domain Eukaryota; kingdom Metazoa; phylum Bryozoa; class Gymnolaemata; order Cheilostomatida; family Bugulidae; genus Bugula; species Bugula neritina. The sequence continues at coordinate 12,574 of CAXIUT010000087.1, forward strand.
TGATTATTCATTTTTGTTTGTTAAAGTAATCTAATAAAATAAAAACTATCTGAAATTTTAAATTTTTCATTCTTATTGGCTGACTTAGTGATTTTAAATTTTAAAATAAGTTTATCGATAAAATTATACACTATTATATTATTATAAATATGATTCACACTAACGGAAGATTGAAGTTAGGACCAAAACGGAAAGATTCAAATTTCCAAAGGATCCATAAATTACACCAATAACCTAATTAATCAGAAAACACTGAATCTCAGAAATATAGCTTTATCAACAGAATCAAATACAATGAGTTAAATCAAGATAGTGACAAAAATACATCAGTTTTACAACTTACATCAAGAAATAATGTTCTACCTATCAAAGTTCTCTCTCATAATGCAATAGGAGATAAAAAATTAATCCCTACTTAAAATAAAATCAATCATGATAATCCTATCTAAAAAGATAATCAAGAACTTGAACAACTATAAAACAAAAATAAAGAGCTACAAGTTAAAATATAACTATTAGAACAGGAAAATCAACAATTAGTGCAACAAAATAATTATCATAAAGCTTCAGAAAAAGAGTAATCAATAAGATAACTGTAAAATAAGGTATATCTTCTTTCTCAATAAAATGAAATCCTTCGAAAAAAAACTAATTCAACTGAAAATAGACAAGTAGGGGATGTTGATAAAGCCTTTTATGAAAAAGAAATAAATAGATTAAAGAAAGATTATTAAACAATTCAAATAGAATTGATGTAAAATAAAAGATATAATTTAAATTTTCAAAAAAATAGATAAGAAAACACTCAATAAATAAATGAAAGAAATTAAGAAATAAAAAGATTACATCAACAAATAGAAAAAGAAAAAAAAGTTCAAATATAATTAAGATCCCATTTTAATGAAAAATAAAGAACTCTTAAAATGGCTCTTGAAGAATCTTAAGCATCAAATGAAACTTTATTTAAAAATCTTGATAATTAAATAAACAACTACAAAAATAATAGTCTTCAAGAAAATAAAAAACATTTTTTGCAACTAATTTGCAAAAACAGATAGATATCTTAGTAGCCAGATAAAAATAAAATTAGTTAAAATATTCACAATTAAGAAAATATTATGAAGAATAACTAAATAAAAAAACTTTACAAATGAGACATGCTGAATAGAATCAAAGGAATAGTTCAAAAGATACAGAGATTATGATTCATCGACTTAGTTCTGAACTTTAATCTGTAAAAAAATAACAAACTTAACAAATGATTGCTTCAAAACATAGAGAGTCCATAAAAAATTAACATCAGTATGTTGAGATAGATCTAAGAGTTGTTAGACTTGAAGAGAAATTAAAAGAATCTAAGATAAATTCTGAGAAAAAAGATATGATAATCTAAGAACTAGAAAAAAAAGCTGAAAGATTTTTATAGTCCTGAACAATATACTACACAATAAAAAAGATGTAAAGAGCTTTAATAAAAAAGACTTAGTTCAGCTAGATACTATGAAGAAAAACTTTTCAAATATCAAAAAGAAAATGATCAACTCAGAATGTAAAAAATAAATAAAGTTAATATTAGTAACAATAGTGAATCTACAACAACTTTCGATTAAATTGTGAAGAAAACTCTTAATGAATCTGAATCTTTAAGAACATAACTTAAAAGAATGGATAAATATTGGCTACAACGAAATAATAAGCTGAAGAAATCAGATTAAGATAAAAAAACTATCTAAATTAATTATAGATACTAAGGAAAAAAACAGAATCACAAAGTAAAAATTTTAGCATCTAACTATAAGTATAAAAACAGAAGATGAAAAAATTAAATTGATAGTCTTCATCGTCGCTTATCTACAGTTTAGACAAGACTTTCTTATAAAATCAATGAAAATAAACAAAAAGATTAATTTATTAAAAGCGTTATTGTAGGAAGAAGTTAACCTATTGATCGTCAGACTATCACTGCATAATTATAGCGAATATTTCTTTTAAAAGAGAAAAAAGAAGTCTCACAACTATGATTATCTCTATTATTATTGATTAATAAAATATTGATTAATTCATTATTGGGCATGAGATCAATTATAGACCATATATTTTGGGGTTGGGGTTGGGGTTGGGGTTGGGGTTGGGGTTGGGGTTGGGGTTGGGGTTGGGGTTGGGTAGCTTTACGACGATCTCGAATAGAAAACATACCTGCCTCTGTACAAACAGATCTCAGCTCAGCTCCAGTAGTATTGGGACATAATCTTCCTAACAACTCATATCTAATTCCTTTCTCAACTGACATAGTCTTAGCATGAATTTTGAAAATATGAACTCTTCCTTAGAGGTCTGGAAGAGCAAACTCAATTTTCCTATCGATTCTTCCAGGTCTCATGAGAGCAGGATCAAGAGTGTCAGGTCTGTTGGTTGCCATCAGCACTTTGATGTTTCCTCTTGAATCAAAGCCATCCATTTGGTTAACTATTTCCAACATAGTTCTTTGTACTTAATGATCTCCTCCTGAACCATCATCGAATCTAGCTCCTCCAATAGCATCGATTTCATCAAAGAAAATGATACAAGCCTTTTTAGTTCTAGCCATTTGGAAGATTTCTCTCACCATTCGAGCTCCTTCTCCCACATACTTCTGAACTAGCTCTGAGCCAATGACTCGAATAAAGCAAGCATCTGTTCTGTTAGCAACTGCTCTAGCTGTTAGAGTTTTTCCTGTTCCAGGAGGTCCATAAAGAAGAACACCTTTAGGTGGGTCAATACCGAGATCAATAAACTTTTAGGGTGTTAGCAGAGGCATTTCTACAACTTATCTGAGTTTTTATAGTTGTTCTTTGCAACCTCCAACATCATTGTAAGTCACATCTGGTTTATCTTCAACTGTCATCATAGTTACAGTTGCATCGATCTTGGCAGGTAAAGGCATTTGAATTTGATACTTCTGGCGATCAACTCCGACTCGCATTCCTTCTTCGACATCAGTTGGAGATAACTTATCACTTAGCTTCACTACAAACTTGGCGATTTGTTTCAAGTGAATCACATATTTGCTTTCATTGCCATCAGTTATGATCTTGTTGCATCGAGCTACTTGCAGAGGTTGTTCAGCAGCTTTTTTAGAATCCTATGCAAGATTCCACTGTGCAGGTAAGGAGATTCCAGTATCAAGTTATTTGATGCCTGTGAGTTTGTTTATTTTTTGGATCATTTCTTTGTTCTCTTCTTCTAGTTTCTTGATAGACTCAGCATAGGGTCCAAGACCATAAGCTTTGAAAAGGTTGATCTCACTTTCATCGAGAGGAATATATTTTTTCTCTTTCTTTTCTTATGACATTTAAAATATTTTTAAATCAATATAAGTTATGAACTTTTAAATATTTTCAATAAAAGATATTAATAAATAGAAATAGATTGCAATAATAAAAAGTTTTTAAAAACAGATTAAATAACAATTAGATATAAAATATAAAATGATTAAAAATATAATATTTCTTACAGTTTGTAAGTATAAAATTATATTGAATGGGTTGTTGCTAACATAGTATTCCAGATAAATCAAGTTAGATTAATTTTCCTTCGCATAATACAAGAAATAGACTAGATAGAGAAATACAGACTTCTGGTTCAATACCTAAAGAAAAATATGACTCTCTTGTCAGGAGTTATGAAGAACTTCATAATGCTAATAAAGAACTATCAACTCAATTAAATCAATACAAACAGTCTTTAGATAATTAGAGAAAAAATATTCTATACTTGTAGTCAAAGATAAAAGAACTATCTTCAGAGAAACATACTCTTTAATACAGGAACTTAGAAATAACGAAAAATCTAGGTTTAAGAAATGAATAGTTGAGAGATTTGAATCTAAATAAAGATAGACTTAACTATGAGCTACAAAATTAAAGAACAAAAAATATGAATCAACCTCCTCAAGCAGGAATACAGAAAGAGCTTTAATAAAATATATTGAAGATCAATAAATTGAATTTTCAACTCTCATAGACTCAAAGAAAATATTAAAATCTAAAAATTGATTTAATATAAAAAGAAAGAATAATTCAAGATCTTTAAAGAAAAATAGTTAATGTAAAAAAAGAAATGTAAAGATAAATTTAGGACTTAAACAAAAAACTAAAACAAGAAAGAAGTAAAATTTAAGATTTAAATGATCAGTTAAGACTAAAAGAAAGAAACAATATTTTACTAAAAGGTTAAATATAACAATTGAATAGTCAATTAAGTCAGTCTAGTGCTATGAAACCTGTAAATAGTCGCAACAATAATGTAAAGCAATATTTTTCAGGTGAAGTTCTAGAAGGCGATGATGACTATATATCATACTTAATTGATATTCTTGAAAAAAGAATCAAAAATAAAATCACAAGAACAAAGCTATTATATAGGTATGATACCTTGAACAAAACCAACTTCCATAAATATATTGATAACAAAGAGTACATTGTGGTTGTGATAAAACTTGTTAACGGATATACACTAGCTGCTTATAGTGAAGGACCATTCTATCCAAAAATGAATTCCAATAAAGATGGACTTATCTTTTCATTAAGTAATAGAAAAGTCTTTGAACCAGCTAGACCTAATACTAGAACTATTGCTTATGATGATTTCTTCTTGATCTTTGGCAACTCTTAACTGAGATTAAAATCTCAAGAAAATAAAGTTTTCTCTAATTTCGGTATCAACAATTCCTACTATAATAATCGAGGAGAAAAAGTTGAAGAATTGTTGGGTAGTGGACTAACTCGAGAAGTCTAATTAGAAACCTTTGAAGTATTTCAGCTTAAATTCAATTGATAGTCAAATATAATTCATTCTTTTATTGTTATTCCTTATTTTATTAGTATTACTACTTTAGAAGAATTGATTCTTTCTAATAAATAATTAAGTTAGAAACATTTGATGGGTTGTGAAAATTCCCAAGTTATGGATATTCCTCAGCAGCAACCTCATGTCCTTGAAGAAAAAAACACTCCACAGTCTGCTAAATCATCTAAAGCTGTAAATTTTATTTAAAAACCCATTTCATTGTAAAAAGAAGAATCTTCTCCATTGCCTTTAGAAGACAAAGAGAATGCTAAACTTATCAATTAAAGCAATTAAATCAAAAAATAATCTAAAAAATAACTTTAAAACTCAAAGTAGTCACTTGATGAAATAAAGAAGAAAAATAAATCTGAAAATGAAATCAACTAAACACCAGAAGCAAACCTGTAAAGCAATCCTAAATAAAATAAAAGTTCTTAAGAAGAAGATAAACCTATTGAAAAGGTAGAAAACTAAAAATTATCAGTCAAATAATCTCATAAAAAAGAAGAATAAGATTGTTTATCAAAATAAGTTTAAAAAGTTAATTTATCAAACAAGGAAATAGTTTAAAATACAAAAGTAGAAAAAGAACCATTCTGTTAGATAAGCTATGACCAGAATATAGTTGTGAAGTAAGTTCCTAAGAAAGAATCTTTTAGTTTATAAAATGTAGAAATCAATAAGTTTAATATTGATTAATGGAAAATAAATTAGTCTGCCAAAAAATAAAATGGAGAGTAATAAAGAAAAGAATAAGTCAGCAAATACTTGTAAAATATTTGGAACTATGAAGGAAAAGTAGTCGATAAAGTGATCACAAGAATGGAATAAAAATAAAATATGAAATTTAATTGACCTTGATTCATTTCCACTACTTTGCACTTATAATCATCAAACAATTTATGAAGTTCATTCAAATAGTTATCAACTTAATCTTTATACTAAATTAATACTAATTGTCGATTACTAAGATTAGTGCCAATTATCATAATAAAATCATCCTTTCATAGCTAGGCCCATTCATCTTCGAAGTCAAACGTTGTGTTTTCCATAATAAAGTCAATTACTGTTGTTGCAGAAAGAGTTTTTCCACTGAAGTGAATGGGATAGTCTTTCATTCTGTTTCTGAAAAACAATAATCTAGGAGTTGGCTTTATCACAAATCCAAGTTTTTCTTAAATTTCATTCATTCCTACATCACATCTCAGTAGTAATAAGTTTTTATTGTTTTTAAGTTTCTTTAACAAAAACTAAAAAAGTTTCATCAACTATTTAGAGATTGGATCTGTTTTGTCATAAAGAAACATGACCACATCTTGAGAAGTACTCATTTTTTATTAGAAGTTATTCCTAGTCAGTTTGTTAGGCTTGTCTGATTTCTCTGTCTTTCGATAAGGTTCCAAATTATGAGTCTTAGCTTTTTCAATGAAGTCTTTTATTCCTTTTTCAGTATATGGAACTGGAGCTATATAAATGACATTGTATTTTCTATCAACTGATATGATGTTCTCTTCATCATGAATGCCTATCATTCTTAAGGCTTATCTATAATCTTCATGATTTCCCTTTATTAATAAAAAGTTACATTGATTTAAAGGAAGTTGACTTCTGGAACTTACTTTGCTATTGAACTTAAGAGTTGCTTAGTTTTACGATTATCATGTTTATTTAAATAAACTATACTAAACTTTTCTTAATAATCAAACAAGTACTTTTTTCCATCATTTTGAGCCAAGATTATTCTGAAAGGTAATGAAACTTTGCAAATACTTCAGAGATTGTTTTTTATATTTGAGTTAAGTTATTGAAATCAGTTATTTATCTATCTCCTATGATTACTTTAGTTGTCTATGATTCTATTAATGACCAACCAATAAACCCATCTCGACGAGCGATAGTGTCCCAAATCCAAAACTCATTTGAATCTTTTTTCCCATAGAAAAGAACAGTTTTAGCTTCTACTCTTTCTTGAATAGAAAAGTTCTTTATTTCTTAGAGCCATTAAGGTCTATCACTTGACTTCATATTACTCTTGATAAACTCTAATATTTCTGTCTCTTTTCTTTATTTTCTGTATTATAGAGGAAGGTTAATACCTTTTCTATAGAAAAGAATTGATGGATACGAATAGACTTCGAGAGAATGAGTAAAGTTTTCATACATTGTGCCATCTATTTTGCTGAATCCAACTTTAAAATCAATCAATTTTTTATCTTTCGATAGTTTTTAGAAAATTGGAGTAAACTATTTGCAAAAGGTACAAGATGAAGAGTAAAAATAGACCAATGTATATGGAGTCTCTTGCAACTTTTGTTAGTAGTTTTTAGGAGTAAGATGAGAAATAGCCTCTTCTGTTACTACTAATAACGATAGAAGAGTCAGAACTAGCTTTATGGTTTTTAGCATAGAGAACTACAACGTGTGATTATTAACTATCTAACAAATAGATATTTTATATCATCAATATTTGATACTTGATATCATTGATATTCATTCAAAAAGGGGGTTGGGGTTGGGGTTGGGGTTGGGGTTGGGGTTGGGGTTGGGGTTGGGGTTGGGGTTGGGGTTGGGGTTGGGGAAGTAAGTAAAAGAACTAAACAGTTATACAGTTATTGGAGATGATAAAAGTTGTATAAATTTATTAACTCCTAAATGAGTCAAATGGAAAAAACAATGCAACACTTTAACCAATACGATACTGAATCTGCTTTAGAATGGCAAGGTCTTCATAGTAATCGCTTTGTTCGACCTAGGTTCATACATCCCAATAAAGATGTCATTAGAAGTGGTATTTTTCTGAATACAAAGGTCTTGATATTCCTGATTAAGTAATATACTCTGGAAGAAAGCATTACGAAAAAGATAAAACTCCATAGTATATTTTCAAGCCAAGACTAAGACAATACAAAAATCTAGAAAACTGGCATCCTAAAAGGAGTAGCAAAAGAGTTTAGTAAATGCAGTTTTCTCAACCTCATGCTAGATACTAAAGAGGTCACTCCAAGTAAGTTGCTACTGATCGTTCTGATAAATTCGCAGGAATTAGAACTTTTTATAACTCAAAAATAAGAGATGACAAAAAATAATATTCAGTCTAAGATAGAATGCAAAGAAAGACTCGAATTGATCAACTCTAACTCAGACAGAATGCTTTCAAAGGAGAAGGATACCTTATGAGTCAAAATTTGCCTAAACTAAAGTTTTGATCTTTGATCTTTACTCATTCTTAAAACAACAGAGTTTTAAAATATAAAATACTTCACAATAGTTTAATGATAAGTTTTTCAGAGATTTAGTTTCAAAGTTGTTGAATAGATAACTATTTACTCGATTAATAGATAGTTTTTCTATTGAATTATGTTGATGATCACTATTCGCTAGCTGAGATATTGTTAATACAATAGTCATAGAGTTACCAACGGTCAATCTTTCCGTCGTTATTGGTGTCAACCTTTTTGAAGAACTCATCAAATCCTTTTTGCACCATCTTTTTGTTAAGGAACTTGTGGGTAGAAAGTTCTTGACGAACCCAAGCTTTGAGCTCTCTTTTCTACAGAACGTTGCTTCTATCAGAATCATGCTTCAGGAAAATATCCTACACAAACTTCTTGCAAAACGAATCCATTTAATTCAATATTATTGCAGGGTATATATCTTATTTATATCACTAAATTTACTGGAATCGAGAATAAAATTGTATCTTTATTTAATTGATTAATTCAATCTAAAATTTAGGATTACTTTTAGATTTAGTGAGAAAAAAAAAGAAGATAAAAATCATTTTTATATTTTCTTTTTTGTTTTATTATTATTTTGAAGCTATAAATCTTGTTTCTAGAGTCTCTATATTTTTTTCTATAACTTTTTTTTCTAAACTTACACCTCGACTAATTTATTATGAATCTACTTATGTTATCGATGATGCTTTTCTTTTAACTATTCGACATAAACTTAATTTCTAAAAAGTTTCTGATTCTTTTCGTTGATTTACATCCTTAGATGCTAAGCTTGTATTTAAAAGCATCGATTGTTTTGATTGACTTGATTTTAAGAAGAAATAGTCTGAATTTACTCTTTATCTGTATTTAACTAAAATAACAAATCTATATTTTATTTTATTCCAAGAAGACCTGAACATATTTCTTCATACTTATTATTTTCAACCATTTTAACTATAACTATACAGATCTTTTCAAGAATGGTTTTTATTTCTTTATTTTCTTTGTAGTATTTGTTGATATATCTTTCAGAATATTTTCCTTGATCAATTTTAACCTTTATTTGCTAATCATATTATTCGAATAATATCCATTGTTTTTGATTTAATTATTGTAACTAGTTGTGATAATCTTTGAGCATTTAAGTGAAGTCATTTAAATTTTATTGAACTTTTTTAATTTATTTATCAACTATCTAATGTTGTTCTCGTTGCTATTTTAAACAGCTATTAATAAGTTCTTCTGATGAACGAGGAAAGCCTTCACAATACGATTACTTTTTTACATTTATTTTGTTTTTATTAAAGATTCTTTAAAAATATTAGATATATTAAAACATAAGAACATTAATATATATCAAGAGAATACATCATAGATATATCAAGAGGATATATCATAGATGAATCTAAAATAATATCTAATAATTATAAATCTATCGATTATAATCTTAATCTATGAAAATCTTGATAATTATCCTACTCACTTTCTCCATAATATCTTCTTATAGAATTAACTGGAACTGTGGAGATTGTTCGTTAAAATCTCTTGGATCTCTGTGTTATCAGATTAATGGAGGGCCTTTTACAAATGTCGAAATAAGTATGCAAAATCAAATATCAAAATGTTCTGAAGGACCATTTACTTTTCCTTTAGCCATTTAATTATCATGTGATGATTCTTGTCAAAATTAATCTTGTAAACTTGCTTTTTTATCTCCAGATGCATACTTTATTGGATGCAGTAATGAAGATACAGGAAAATAGATCATTAATGAACTCAATAAAGTTTATAACTACTACAAAATGGATACAATTTTATCATACGATTGGTGTGGAACTATTATCTGTGGATTGAGGACAGTTAACTATATATAATTTGGAGTTGGAGGACTTTTCGTCATCAACTTATTTATAGGCTTAGTTTTTTGTTGTAGAAAAAACAAAGATGAAGCAAATTATGAAGAATTAAAAAAGTGATTAGAATTAAATATACTTATAACAATTACTCAATCACTTTAACTGAGAGCTTATTTTGTTTAATTCGAATCAAATGCTAGGACTTTTATTTTTTTCGCCAATAAAGCTATATTTTCCTCTTCTTCACAATTGCTATCGAATGATTAAAGAAGAGTAGGTATAGTTTTTTTTCTTAACAACTTTTATATACTCCAAAATTCTTATTCTGTTTCTATTTTTTTACCTTGTTAACTTTAGATATCCATCTTTTTTTCAATATTATCAGTTAAATTTCCACTGATGACATTATCTAAATAGATCGGGCAATATTGAATGATAAGATTTCTAAAGTTTTTTTTATTGAAATGAAAATTCCAAGTAGCTTTTCTATTATAAGTATTATTGGGAACAAAATAGCAATTTGGCTCTATGATTAGATATTTAAGATGAAGTAAAATAGCACTAAATCTATAAATAATTCAATAATTACTGAACAGTTGGATTCCAATCTTGCACCAAATCCTTAGATACAATTTCACAAGTGTAAATATTAATGTTAGGATGAAATATCCTGCGATTGTTATATATTTTAGGCCTTTCAATATATTTTGTAGAATTTATAAAAATTTTAGGCTTGAACTCTATGCCTTAGAAAATACCTACAATTGGAGTACAAGATAATTAAATAATTATCATGCTGCCTTTGATCTAGTACGACTCTTTATTCTAAATTAACAATACTAATCAGAAAGATTAAGATTAGTTTGGCTAATTTCTGTCTATAACCATTGAACAAACCCTGATTTCATAGTCTATTTTTCAATGTTTTTTTTAAGTTGCTTGCGATTAATCATATATTATAAAGAGGCATAATAAGAGTTAATCAATTTATAGTTAATCATAAAAATCAAATCAATAAATATTTAAAAATAAACTAGAGATAAAAGTAGAAAAATATTTATCTTTATCTTCTAATTTTTGATTAATTTTATTTTTTTGGAGTTGTATTCTTATATTTTATGATTAAATAAAAAAAATTGACAAATTTAATTCTTTCTTTGAATTATTCTGATACGATTAATCTGGAAAAATATATCTTCATATTTAATCAAAATTCGTTTTCAATATATTTTCCAGATTTTATCAATAAAATACAAGTAAAATATTCATCAATAATATATTAAGATATTTATTAATCAAAATTAGGGGTTGGGGTTGGGGTTGGGGTTGGGGTTGGGGTTGGGGTTGGGGTTGGGGTTGGGGTTGGGGTTGGGGTTGGGGTTGGGGTTGGGGTTGGG
>CAXIUT010000088.1:0-27476 GCA_964035545.1 Bugula neritina
CCCAACCCCAACCCCAACCCCAACCCCAACCCCAACCCCAACCCCAACCCCAACCCCAACCCCAACCCCAACCCCAACCCCTATCAAACACAATCATACTTAATATCTCAAATATCATTCAATGCTATTGTAAAGATACTTTATCATTTAGAAAATAAATCACGATATCAAATCATACTTGATAAAATTAGATATTCTAATAGGCTGATTTACTATAATTCTAAATCTACCTACCACCGGCCTATGATCACTTCCCGCCACCTTCACATCGCTATACCCCAAACACTCACAACTATGATCCGGTTCCTCACTCGTCCAAAAAAGTATTCGATCACACCAAGAAGGAACTCGACTCTTCTCCTAGGTATAATTCCCATTATTCTTATCCAATTTGTAAGTCGGAAGAAAGTTTATATCAGGCTACTAATAATTTTCTATAATATATGGAGTCCCCGGTTACCTACGAATTGATATCAGCTGATCCTGTTCCATCAGAATATTGACCACCTCTTTCTTGCGTTCCTCATTAGTCACACTTTCCAAAAGCTACTTCGTTTGGTTGTACTCCCCATTGATTCTAAAATTAAGATCACCATAAAAAAACTTATAATCACTCTCCTATATTTCTGATTCATTTTGTACTCCTTCCTTACTCTGCTGAAAACACTTCTTATGAATCTGAATAAAATCATCCACTCGCTCTTTGCTTTTAGAATGACCTGCAGTCAAATGCGCACAAGTAAAGCAAACAGTTGTCTAGTATATCTTTAACCTAAGAGTAATCGAACCTTTGTTTCCAAATTGACCTCCCATACCAGTTTTAACGGTGTCCTTTTGAACAGCTTTGATCGCATGTTTCCAAGAATCACTTATAAATATTATTTGCATCAAACCTACCATCTAGACCTTCTGCACAAATATCTTCTTGTCTTTTCCTGAATTTAATATTTTCTATAACAACTTTCCCCATTTCATAGAACTCTCACTTTATTATTCATTGTTACTCATTACGTTATTAGTACTCAACTCTATCATTTCTTCTATTCCAAAAACAACCAAGTCAGCACCTTCAGTAGCTTATACTACCTTTTCTAGTTGTTTTAGTTTTTAAGGATCAGTAGCATTGACATTCCAAGTTACTACGCAAATGTGAAATTCAACATTTTGCTTATTCTTAAGCATCGAATCCATTCTGTAGTGTTTATGATATAATACCAAATCAAGTGACTTCTGTTTCATTTCATCCATAAATTTCTGATTGTAAAGTCTTTGCAAGGAGATCAATGAGTCTGACAAGTCATCTAAAAACTTATTCTTTTTAGCATTGACAGCTCGACTGCCAGTATAGATCATACTTTAGAAATCAGCCTTGTCTTCCCATATTGACTTGAATCCCACCATCAACCAACTCATTTCCGACTGATCTCCCAAAAACAAGTCAGATATCAACGACCCAGAAGTATGCTCAGATACAACCTGTTCCTGCACCAACTGCTAATGCATCTAATAATAAAAAAAAGCCTGTAAAAATCGATTTGTTCTAAAAAGACAATCAAGACTATTAACCCGAATGATTCCTCTTTGCAAGCGTTTGATATCATTAGTCAAGCAATTCCACTTAAAGAACCCAAATTATTTAAGCAATGGATCTATTTTACATAACATCTGGAACAACTCGCCTACAGATTAAGTATTAAACGCTTTATTGATATCAAAGTATATATATCGACAAAATGTATCTATAACTTATGAACTCTCATCGATGATCTGTTCAAATGCAGTAGTTAGTAAATTTTAACCTTAAACATTACGTTACAACAAATTGACCAATAACACACGTCCATAATCAGTTTTTATCGAATTCAAATGGTCCAATAAAGGTAAAGAAGTTAATTATTTGTTTCTAGTGAGTCGTATTTTATCATTTTGAAATTTTTGCTACCAAAATATAGGAACACTACCAGATATCGATACCAAACTTATTATTTCATCTCCTATTACTAAACATTGCTCAGTTTAGTAATATTGAGCACATTTAGAATTCTAGTCAATTCCACGACTATAAAACCGAGTCCCAGAACGATACTTAGAACGTCTAGATATCAGATAGTATTTAACCATTTTGTTACTCACAGTCAACTAGTATTTACCATAATGACCCTGCAAAACAGGAATTAACCACTCAAGAACAGTCTCATCGACATTCAATGCTTTCAACATACCAGAATTCCAAAAGAACATATCTCTCGGTTTAGGTCTCAACTCAGTTCTCCATTTCTGAAAAGTTAAGGTTAGATCACGACTAAATGAAAAATAAAAACTAAAATTGAAAATATCCTTTTTTATGATATTAGTACCTTATAAAGAACATCAAATACATCTCTCTGTCGATTGTTTATGAATTTGTTATACTAGATGTATCCGATCGATGCTATCTGGTAGACTGGAGTCTAGTCGGGAGGCAAACATGGCTGAAGATAGACATGTTCGACATAGACCAAAAAGTAGTCTCCTTCTATTTCTAGTACTCCTAGAATAAGAGAGGCAAATTTGATTTAAAAAGTTCCAGAAAACTAGAATTGTTTGGATTAATCTAACTTTTGTATGATATACCTTCAAATTGTACTGAGTTTGTTCTTTTGTTGATTAAAATTTGAGTTCTAAACTGTTCCTGTAAAGGAATAACCTGAATAGACAAAATACTACTTGAATGAATTGAGATGAGTATACGATTTTAAACCTCTTCAAATTCTATTTTTATTCACTCATTATAAATATGATATTAAGAAAAGGATGATGTCAATAAGAGGGTTGTATTTGAATGGATGTAGAAATAGACAGAAAGACAACAAAATAGATGGAAATAAGATGAATTATATATAAATAACTATATATTAGAGCGCCAAAGTAAAATGAATATAAATTAATCGTTCAAATAAGTATAAGATGGGAAAACGTTCAAAATCACAAAAAAGAGCCATCAAACCTAGTATCAGAGACTACCCTATCAGCAAATCCAAATCTTTCACCAACAACCTCAATAGCTTCATCAAAATGCTAAAAGAAGAACATAAAGAACTAACCTCCAGATAATATGTGACTGAAATACACAAATTCGTTGATAAATACAAAGAAAAAAATAAAAAGAAAAGCTAACCTGTCGCCCACGCAAGACATAAAATCAAAATATGCAAATAATGCGATGGATGGAATGGAAATAACTGCATGTACCAGTGCACTCTCTGTGAAGACTACTATCATTAAAAATGTCTAGATTAGGATTCCAATTCCCTCAAGTCTTCTGGACTTTGCTAAAACTGCAATACAGAAAAGAGCGGGCAATTTGATAAAGAAAACTACCTGAATGAGTTACTAGAATAACATTGTCAATAGTGTGGTCTTTAAAGAGAAGACAGATAGGCATTCGCTCATTGTTTGAGATGTTCGCAAAGATTCCATAAGAAATGTTATGGTAAAAATGTGGTAGTTTGTATCAACTGCAAACATGAAATCGATGGTAACTATAATATAATTCAGAATAACTAAAACTTAAAAAACAGGTAAGACAATCTACTATCCTTGAATGGGCTAATTCTTCAAAAAAGAAAGAAATGGAATCTCCAATAACTCTCAACACATCAGCAGACACCCAAACTAAAATAAAAAACTATAAATATTAATAAGATACCAGATCACAACCTTTCAGATAAAAAGAACTCTTCACCAACTGCTTTGAAGATCTATCCCCTTAAGAAATAGATAAATACAAGTAGGCAATGATATTTGCTATCTTGGCCAAAAAGATGGAATACACAGAAGAACTAAAACCTATCGATTGCTCCCTAGATATCAGCAATTAGTAGAGTCTTGATTTTGGATTAGATCATATGACCAAAGCCTAATTAGATGTCTACAAACAATATAAAAAACAACCCATTGGACCCTTCAGATACGTATTCAAATAAGGAATGGGGTATGATGTAGTTGCAGATAAAGATATCAAATAAAAAACATTAATATGTGAGTATCTTGGAGAAGTGGTTTCTTTGAGAAAGTGTATCGATCTTTAGACTGTAAGCAAGAATGATTCATTGATGGAACTGAGGGCAGGTTATAATTCAGATGAAACTTTAATAATTAGACCAGATAAATACACTAACATGGCTAGATTTATCAATGGAATTAACAACTTCAAAAACGTGAACAAAGCAAATGTAGGCACCGTTCGAAAGCTAGCAAGAGGATATCCAACAGTGGTACTTTACACATTGAGAAACGTGAAGAAAGGAGAAAGTTTACTCTATGACTACAATGCTGGAACAACCAATTGTAAATATGATACATCTGGCTTTATTTGAATGTTTAAATGATCGATAGAGATAAATATGATGAGAATACTCTTTATCAGTAATGAATATATGATGAGATATTTATGATGGTTTAGTTAATCAAAGAATTTATAATTTTGTTTATATATTAAATCAATATTTAAATTGATTATTATTTCATCATGAATTATCAACCTCACTTTTACAAACCATACTTATCTCAAGACTAACGACTTAAAAGATTCTATGCCTTGGAAGAACTTAAAGCAATTCAACCTTATTTTCTGAACATTTTACGACATCAGGATCTCGTCAACAACTTCACTAAATACAGCAACTAATTCTTATAGTCAGTGGTCTTCTAATATAAATATGGCAAACAGACCTTTGAAGATGATCTACAACTTAAAAAGAAGTTTTAATAGTTTTGCTATGAATTCAATGCTTGCTAACTTCAATATCAATAAGATTGTAGAGTTCAACAATAAAATCTTCAAGAACATTATATGGCGGCGCAATACTCTCAACTCCAAGACAATACAAACCCATACGGACAACAACAGCAAATCTACAACCAAGGCTATCCCCAACAAAGCTATAACCAAGGATATCCCCAACAGCAGACACAAAACTATGGACAAGGATATCCCACACAAAATTACAATGAAAATTATGGACAACAACAGCAACAAGGATATCCTCATGTATAAGGAAAAACCTATAGAGAAAGGAGAAATCAACCTGGAAACTAACAAAGAAGAAATAACTACTAAAACTATCAAAATAAAGGATAAGGATAAAGACCTGAAAGAGCATAAAGAGGATAAAGAAGAGAAAGAGGTTAAAAAGGATAATATAAAAAAAGATAATATAGAGAACAAGGAAAAAATGAAGAACATTCTAAGAAACATCAACAAAAAGTTGAACCTGTTGTCTAACCTCCTCCTCCCCCACCAAAACCTGAACCAAAACCTACAAAATTCACAATTAGTCAAATAAAAGATTTTATCAGTGCATACTCTAAAGAAGATTTGGAAAAACATGCAAATCCTGAAGTCGTAGCTAAAGCTAAAGAGATAAAAGAATGGAAATCTTAAGAAGTAGAAGTAAAATTAAAAGATGATTACAAACCATTTAACAAGAAACCTTCCA
The DNA here is from genome assembly GCA_964035545.1 of Bugula neritina. Taxonomy (NCBI): domain Eukaryota; kingdom Metazoa; phylum Bryozoa; class Gymnolaemata; order Cheilostomatida; family Bugulidae; genus Bugula; species Bugula neritina. The sequence goes on from CAXIUT010000088.1 coordinate 5,481, forward strand.
AAAATTAAAGAGAAGGAGATAAAAGTCATGTAATCAAAACTGGAGTTAGAAGAGATGAAGCTAAGTAAGCTTAAAGACTCGGATATAAAACTCATACATAAAATAAAGTTCAAATTGTAGTTGGAGCTAAATAAACTCTTGAAACAAGACAAATGAAATAGTAAATTAAGAAAAAAGCTTATAACTTTGAATAAATCCAAAAATAAAGAGATCAAGGTTTAGATCAAATCTAAAAAGACAGAAGATAAATAGTGTTCAATCTTAACTTGATTGTTCCTGAAAATTTAAAAGACATTGAAAAAGATCTTTTACCTTTTCTCTTCAATAGTGAAGCTGTCTGTCAGGCATTGATCACAGAAATTATAAAAAAAGCTTGGGATCAACCTAAATATGCCAGTACATATGCCCAACTTTGCTACGATTTCAGTAAAAAATCACTGGATAAGTTCAAATTTGAAATGAATAAAAATGACAATCCTTTTAAGTTTATGCTTATTGAAAAAGTACAACATTCTTTTGATCAGAAAGCATAAAAATTCCCTGAATTTTAATCAAACTAAGATAAAGATATTTTCCTTAAAGATACTAAAAAGAGAATTCTTAGTAATGTTAAATTTATTGCTTAACTAATTCTTAGCAAAATCCTCAAAAAAAGAATCATCAAATATTGTATTTCACAACTTTTTGAATCTTTCCTCAACCACTACTATGCATTTATCCATGATGCTAAAATATAAGATAGTATCTATGATTTCCATTATTAAGCTATCATCGAATTTATCTAGAATATTGGATAAAAGTATGAAGTTATGGATGAAAAAGATAAAGAAAAAGAGCAAAAAGCAGTAAACAATTATAAAGAAATCAAAGATCACATTGAAACTGTATTGAACGTTAAAAGTCCTCCTAATGCATAAACTATCGAAAAGCTAGAATTATGTTCAGGAGATTAATACTTTTAACTTCTTGAATTTATCAACATGAATTATATGCAGAAAAAGTTTGCCAGACTAAGTGCTTTACTTCAAAACTTAGTTGAAAGAAGAAAAAATGGTTGGCAAAAACATTTGAGTACAGTTGATGGACCTAAAAAGTTAAAAGATATCCAAGATGAAGATTAAGAAATGCAAGGAAAAAGCAAATAAAACAAAGTAAATAAAGAAAAGATGTAACAATAAAAACTTGATAAGAAGGTGAAAGAATTATTCTAAGGATGGTAAATGGACAAAAAATAATAACTCAGAGAAATCAGAGATATCTACAAAAAATACAGCATTTATGGATTCTATCTATCTTTCTTAAAGCAAGTTGCTGATTAAAAGAAAGATAATGTCATCAAAAGAGTAGCTCTGTTCCCCATAGTAGTCGAAGATTAAAGGTTCAATCCCAAAGAGTTCAACAAAGCTTGGTTTGAAGCTATCAGAGTAATTATTTATTTATTTAGTATTTAGCTTTTGGTTCAGGAGATTTTCCTTTCTGTGGAGCTGCAATTGCAAAAATTTTGATGGTTTTGGTTGAAAAAGTTGGCAAACTTGAGAATTTCTATGAAAAGTTTGAAGACTAAGATGAAGAATTCTTCATGGAATAGATCTTCCAGAAATATCACCATTATTCTCAAGACGAAAAAGCACTTAAGTACGTGAAGCCAAAGTCCAAATATTCAAAACTCATATGATATCATTAGTCAATCGATTATAATAATAGTTTTGATTCTGAGATCAATCATTTTCTATCTCCTCTGAACTATCCTCCTCGTCGCTCCACTCCCACACCCCGATTTTATCCTCCTTTAGTACCGCCTCGAATTTTAGAATCAGAGCCCTCAACTTTGGATCTGCCTGTTCCGGATTACCTTTAACGATACCTCTCTCTATAAGTAATAAAATAATATTCTACTTATTTTTGTATGTAGAAACATACTCTCCAGTCTCTTTCTTGAATTGATATTCATCTCCATCCATCAAAGTATTTCGAATTCGTTCAAGATAGCTCTCATTTCGGATAGGTTTAGTCAAATAAAGCTTAGCCTTTATACATTGTTTTTATATCAGTCTTAGATCTTCAGGAAGTTCTCTAAGATCCCCTTCCTCAACTGTCTGTTTATTGCCCCAATCAATAAACACGACTTTTATTTTTTTAGTTTTTACTACGATATTATTAAAACTTACTTGATAAAATCAAAGCGCGGTAGTATTAATCATAATAAGGAGCAGCTACCAAAGATCCAGTAACCAAAAGATCTTTTGTTATTTTAGTAAGTTTTTTTGGAGATAACTTATCAGCGATCATATCAAGTGTTTTATAGTTACTTTAAGGTTGAATACAAACAGTTTAACCATCTTAAACCCAAGAAAACTTTCCTCTGAACTTTTGGTTTTGCATCTCAAGAGGATCCACAGGTTAAAAATTAACTAGTTTATCACTCCATAATCCTCTTTTTCCTTTCCTAGCTACACTTTATGCTTCTTTAAATTTTTATGGAACTCCTCCTTCTCTATCAGTATACACTAAAGATTCTTAAAGTAAAATTTCTTGAAGAGTTTTTCTTCCCTAAAAACTAACAATTCCAACAAAGTTATTGGTTTCTTTTTGATAATTAGAAATATTAACAAAAACTGATCTTTTCTTTAACCTAGAATCATATAGGTCTTTATGATCTTCTTTCATCTTTTTAACCTAGTCAAGAAGAGGATTAATATTGTGACTCTGAATTCCTTGCAGTTTCACTTTTAAAGCTACATTTTTATCTTGTAACCACACTTTATAAGTTAGAAGATCAATCATTCCTTCAAGAACTCCAATTTCACTTTCTGTTAGTCTTTTTAACACCTCGTCTCTACGATAATAGTAGATATCTTATTTATGAGTATTAGGACCAGTTAAATCTTCAGGTCTATGAACTCCAATTTCTTTAGAATGAAGTCCTCTTCCTTTCTCCTTTGCTTTCTTTTCAAGTTCGGCTAGTTTGATACTCAAAATAGAGTTAGCAAATTCCTCTCGAATAAAGCCCCAACCTTGATCAACAAGCATTGATTAAAAGTCTTTTGAGTCTTTAGCACGAATAAGAGAACCAGTTATATTCAGTCCTGAATCTTTGTGAAGATAAACATTAACCTCTTGACCTATAAGCTGTTTTCTGGCAAATTATCGTGAATTAAATGCTCCTACTTCATCTCCGACTGGACATCTGACCATAGCTAATTCAAGTTTGACTTTAGCTCCTCCTTTTTTTGTCACTTCTAGTATGTATCCATCAAAAATATCACTAACTTAGCCTACAAAGTTGTTTTTTGCATAAATAAATGCTAAAATTTAGCAATTGCGACTAAAAACTCCTAAATGAGCTTCTTTAGCTTCACTTTCAGCTTTCAAATAATCGGAATAAGATGCTCCTAGAGTAGCTAGACTAGCTGTATTAATTATTCCCCAGCCTTCATTAAGAATTCTTAATTAAAGCTCTCGATTAAGAGATCCTAGCAGTTAAAATCTTTTCTTTACAAGATTGTAGATTGGTCTATCAATGACAATTTTTAATTTAGAATTTTATTAAATAAAGCTAGCATAAGTATGTTCAGGTAGGCATTCGAAAAGAGTATTGATAGCTTTGAGTCTAATAGGTACAAAATAAATTTTAGAATCTTTTTGAAAGCTAACTACAAGTTCTTCAGCAAGCCATTCTAGATTGCATTTAATTTATCCTCCTTTAGGAAAGAGTTTCAACATCTATTTTCGATTGGTTTGCACATCAATTACAGCAATTGATTTCATCTTCTAATTTTTCTCACATTTAGATAATCTTGATTTCTGATCTGCATTGTAAATTTTACTTTAATCCAACTCCTTCTTCACCACCTCCATTGCCCCTGATTCTATCTTTTCAGTCAGAAAAGCCTAGTTCATATAACGAATATGTGTTCCTGCCTTGTTGATAGTACATTAAATATTTTTTCCGATAAGATCTTCGAGGAAAGGTCTTGAAGCTGGACCAGGTATTATTTTGAATCCTTCAATAGGATACTAATATGATTTTTTTTGAGGATCAGTTAGGAGGAGATTATTGTGAGAAGAGAGTGAAATAACTCTGAATTGTTTCATAATAAAAGAATATATCCATATCAATTTTATATGAGCGAAAAGAATTAAATTCTCCTTAAATATTTTTTAAAAACTATTTGTTTATTTTTATACTAATCAAAATGAATCAAATAGGTACAATAACATCATAGATTACTTTTTTTATATTATTTTTAATTATTAGGCAAAGAATAATAAGTTCTATATTTTTTCCCGATGATAAAACAATAATAAGTTAATCAGCTTAATATTAATTAAGTAGATAATTTCTCAACTTTTTCTGAATGAATCAAGTCAAAACCTAAAATACAACTACTGTGACCTCTGGCCTTCGCAGTAAACTATCTTTTAATCTAGAAGCTAAGTCTCTTAGACAAAAGAAGCTCTTCTTGAAGAGAACTTTAACAAATACCTTTTAAGAAGAATCAAGTTAATCCTATTAAGCCGATAATTCAAAAAATTTAGAACTCTAAGAAGAAAAATAAAGAAATAAAAACATGAATTGGACCTAAAAAGAGTTTGCCGTCCTTGCAGAACTCATTAGAACTGAAGGCTTTTCTTGGAAAAACTATACCAACCGTTTCGATAACATGTATGTCAATTTAAATTTAGATAAGAAAGTGTGATAAGAAAACAGTGCATCCATAGGGTCAAGAAAACTACCAAGGCCTTCTCTTAGTTAAGTTCAAAGAAATCAAAAGAATTCAATAGCAAGCGGATTTTAAAAATATAACCTTTTTTATGAATTAAGAAATAAAATAAAAAGAAGCTACTGAATATTCAAATATGGAAATAAGAAGTACAGATAAATTAATTTAGAACTTATATCAAGAATGGTGATGTATAAAGGCTCGAACCAAAAGAATTAAAAAATTAAATAAACCGATCAGCAAGATTAAATTCAATCAATATATAATGACTATATAGCCGTAGTTCAAGAAAAACTTTTATCTGAAAAGAGTTAATCCAAAAAGAAATCAGATGGATACCTTTCTGATGACTCATCTGTATTTGAATAATCAGCAAGACTTGAATAGAATCTTTAGATTAAAAATAAAATATATTGGGAATAAGCTCTTCAACAAGAACAAAAAATGGTGGTTTAAACTCCTGATGCTTTGTAGAAAGCCATTCTAATCATGATAGCATCTTTAGTTTCCTTGAAAAAGAAGGAATGCTACAATTTTGTGGTTCTGATTCATAAGAAGTCGTCAATAAATAAGAAGAAAATAACTAAAATTGCTTTAAATGTATAAATTTTTATATTTAGTTGAATTTCCTTTGGACAATAATTTTATTTGTAACCTTTAATAAAATAAAAAAACAACCTAAATGACTTTAGAAAAGCCAAAAATATGATTTTATCATATTTTTTAATACTTAATGATTAAATATACATTTATCTTTCACAATTATTAATATTTAATACAAACAACCCAATTAGTATATGTATTCTTTCATAAATAATTTCTATTTGGAATTAATCAATCACAATGATCGTCGTAATCAAATGTATGGCCTCTCAGACATTCAGTACATATCTTCAAAGGAGGACTATAAATCCGACAGTTCTTGTAGTAAGTCTTAAAGTCAACAGGTGATACTGGTGTTACTGGTGTTACTGGAGTTTGACCTCCTCCCTGACTCACACATTGACTATTTTCCAATACTTAACCACTTGGACAGCATAATCCTCCAACTGGGCTAGCTCCAGAACTGCAAGTCAAACACTTTCCATTATTTTAATCTATTGAGCCACAATTAGAATTTCCAAGTGAACAAATTCCATTACTATTTACATAATATCCAAAAAGACATGTGACACAAGGAAAAGCAGGATTTTTACCTGTACATAATCTACAATTTCCACTCAAAAGTTGATGCTTAGCAGCGCATTGAGTACAAATAAAGAATTAATTAATATCCAAGCAGTTGGGAGGAAGAACTGCACATATCCCTCTTATCAGTTTAAACCCAACAATGCAAACCAGAGTAGTTGAATTAGAATTCTAGGCACAGTTAGTACCGTTCCAAGTCAAATTGCCTGTACATAAGCCGCAAGAACCAGTTTAGAAGTTCCAAGTAGTACAATTTTATGAATTAGTCGGTTGAACACAAGTTCCATCAATAAGAAAATATGTATTATCGCACTAATCACAGTTTTGATTGATTATGCTGAAGTTAGAACAGCCTGATGGAATCGATGTGCAATTATTTAGTAAAGTTGAATGGTATTGGCCAGTAGGGCATCCTACAGGAATACAACTTCCATTGCTTAATTCATAAGCAGTCGAAACACAAGCTGAGCAAGTGCCGTTCAACAAAACAGTTGAACAACTCAAGTCAACACAATAACTTATCAGCAAATGCTTACCACTTTAGCAAAAGGGAAGACTTGGATTTATGCACTTACCAGCTATTAGGGTATACGATGAATTGGCACAGGTCTTGCAATCTCCAGTGAAAGGATCGAAAAATCCACAGGTAGGACTCACATCATAACATTTACCAAAACGGAAATATTTCCTATCTCCACAGTTAGTTGGGAATAGACATACACCATTAACCAAATTATAACCTGAGAGACATGCTGTACAAGTGAGAGTTCCTGGAATATGACTGATACAAGGAAGACCAGTCGTTGAGAATCCTCCTCCTGAAGCGCAACCTGCAAAATCGCCATAATAATCAGGTTGGTTGGTACCGTATGGACAAACAAAACTACTTGTTTGATAGGTTATAGTAGCTGATACTGTTGCAGGAGTAAAAAAGATAAGTGCATAATATCCAGTAGCTAACTGTCCTAATGAGTAACTAGTAACTCCACCTGTTGTGGTTCCAGACAAAAGCTGTGAAGAACCTGAGGAATATTTTCCACTCAGAGTCAAAAGAGTTATTGTTCCACCACTTGGAGACAAAGTAACAGTGATAGATTGACTACTTTCACCTGGAGAAATATAAAAGTATTTTAAACCATTTATTCTAAGAGCTCCACTTACACTTAGAATAGCTGAATTTCCTACTGATGCAGTCAAGTAATAGAGAGTTACACTAGTCACAGATGATACTGTTACTTGAATATGATATTGGGCTGTTGCTGTAACTGTCCAAGTAGCACTACTTGGACTTCCACTCAATGATAAAGTTGTAACAGTGGCTAGATTGCTAGAATCCATAATTTTTACCGACAAACCGGCAGTGCTTCCTCCATTGGGAAACTGTATTGCAACATTGAGGACATCATCTTTAGTTAGACTAATAGGATAGGATGGATTAAGATAGCGACTAGTGGCCGAAGCATCATAGGTATAGCTCAATGTGCTTAAAGAAAGAGCAAAGGGAAGTAGAAGAAGGACTCCAAGGATATTTACTCTTATCATTTGCTATAACTAATTATTATTAGCGCCTGTAGAATAAAGTTGCTATTAAATAATAATTTACTCTGTGAGAAACAGCCTTAAAAGGACATTAAATGATCTTTTAAGTCTTTTTGTATTGACGTATCAAATAAATTCTGCGTGATAATAACAGAATTAAAAGTTAACTTGATAAAAAAATATTTATAATTCATTACTTTCTTTTTGTGTTTTAACTTACAATGAAAGATTTCAACCATTTGTGGACATTTTTTAGTATTATTAGTTTTATTTTGTCAATTTAAAGGTTAATATTCAATAATAGAATTTTTGTTAATCAATTGAAAAGGAGATTAACTCTCAAAAACCTTCTATTTATGATATTTCATTCATAAAATAGATAAATATAGAAGTTCTAATTTATATTTTTTTTATGACCAATAAGATTTATGAATTAATATTTGTTTTTATTTTATAAATGTCAGAGATAAGAAGATTTTCCAGATTATCTAACTCCAATAAAAAAGGAACACCCTATCGACAACTCAACGAAGACAACCAAACCTAGCGCTCCAATCTTGACAAAAGTAGATATACAGAAGTCACCATCGAAACTCACGATCAGTAAGTACCTTTCATCGCTCTTTATAAACCAAATTTTAACATAGAAAGAAGAAGACTCGAAGCTGCTTCTAAACTAGGCAGCGTCTTTCAAAATAGTGAGAAGTTAAGAGTACTTTACTGTTTGAATAAAATGGTATCTCTTGGTCCTCAATAAAAAACAATGAATCTTAAGTTGCTATATTTAGCAAGAATATCCAAAAAGATGTAAGAAAAAAGAAAGCAAATAATATTTAGAAGTATAATAATAAACAAAATCAAAGTTAACGGTTATTTTTTAGCAAGCAAACTAATATCCAAAGTTCATAATAGTGTTTTAGTCAGAAACATAAAACAAAGTATGACCTAACTGAGAAGAAACAGACTCTTGATGATGGTAAAAGAGCTAACAGATAATAATGAAAACGGAAAATAACTAAAAAATCTAAGAGCATAGTTATTTAAACTAAAATAATAATCATTTAGTTAATAATTCATAAATTCATCAAAAACAATCAATAAGAACACATCAAACATTTTATAAATCATATAAAATAATAATTATCATGATGATATAAGAAAATAACTAAAAAGATTTTAGCAATTAAGAGTGCAATACACTCCTCGTAGAAAATAAGCCTTAGATAATGAAATAATAATATCAGTAACAGGTAACTTGATAACTTCATTTCAAAGAAAAGTTCAATAATACTAAAAATACACATAATAATTAAAAATATAGCTAAATGACTATAAAGATGTCTAAGGAATAAATCAATTAAAACAGATAATAAAATAGAAATAAAACATAATAAAATAGACATAAATATTTGTAACATAGTTATCAAGAATGGACATCGATTTGAAAAAGTTTACCTCATAAAACAAACTAATGATAGATAAAATAGTATCAACTATCACTTCTCAAGATAAAAAACTATAAATAAAAATTAAAAATCTATAATAAACATCAATAAAAATATCAAATTCAAGAACATACATTACCAATGTCATTTTAACTCTTATTAAAAAGATAGAAACAATACAAATATAAAATAAATAAAAATAATCAATAAGAATATAAAATTAGAAAATCAGATAATAATAAATTAGAAATTAAAGAAAATAATTAGAACAAATTAAAAGATAATTATAACAAGTTAAAAATTAACTTAAACAGTAAAAAAATAAAATAACTTTATTGGTTTAAAAAAAATAAATTAGAAGAGGACTATAAGATCTCAAAAGAAAATGGAAAGGAAATTAATAAATTAAAATGCTAATTTAATATATTGTCAATCTTCAACTAAATGTTTAAGAATTAAGTAGAAAACAATAATAATCTACCTTTTAAAATCAAAATTAATAAGCTATCTAGATTATTAAAAATTATATCAATAAAGGTATCAATAACCTTAAAGAATCATTGAATCCACCCAAATTTACATAATACAATAAAATAAAAAACAATTTGAAATAGCTAGTACCTCCAATTGATTAGACCTTTAAGATAGCCTTTCTGAAAATAAAATAATTAAATGAATCAAAAAGATTTTCTTCACAAACAAAAAAAATATAAAATAGATAACATCAAAAGACTCAAAAATAATAAATAGATCAAAATTAAAACTAACTTACCTAAAGACTTTTCTCTCAACTAAAAATAAACGAATAATAATTTGAAAAAATAAGCATATAAGGTAAAAAATCAATCCTATCAAAAATAGATACTCAATCAGGTTTTATAATCAAATAACTAAGATAAACTATACTACAACTTCAAAAACAACTTGAACTGAAAAACCCACCTAAAAGTAATGAAGGAAATACATCTATTACCAACGCTTTAACTAGAATATAAAAAATAGTCAAACAACATTCTCAAGAAGAAACTACAACCAATGAAATGTAAAGAAGAAATGTTTAACTTAATAATAAGTTATAAGAACAAAGAAAACATTATTAAAATCTTATCAATAAACTACAAAAACAAATAACATAAAATAACACGCTAATTAAGCAACAACTATCAAAAAAAGCATAAAATCAACCTAAAATAGTTCCTATTCAAAATGATAAAAATTAAGAGTATTTATAGAGACAAATATAACTTCAAGATTAAATAATTCGTCTGAAATCTCAAATATAATCAAATTCAGCATCTCATAAATAAGAATTGATAAAATAAAGAACATAAAATAAAAGTCTATGGACTAAAATAGTATAAATATAAAGTTCAATTTCACAAAAATCATATTAACTCAAAGAAACCTCACTTCAGTAAACTACAGGAAGTTTAGGTCTCACTCAAGCATAATTTTATATCTAAAATGATAAAATTCTAAATGATCTACGTCAAGGATTCCTTATTTTATAAAAAAGAATTCAATAAATAAAAGATCTCATCACAAAAGACTCATAAAATTCAATCTCATTAATCTTCAATAAACTATAATAACTATCAGAACACATCAAAAGATCATAATCAAATATATTACAACTATAAAATAAGATAAAGTTGATGTTTAGTAGTCAATAACAAAAAAATAATGAATATCAGCATCAAATATCAACAACTTTATCACAAAAACAGACCTAAACTATCTAGAAATAACATACAAGATAAATATAAAAAAGAAAATAACTAGTCACTATCAATGAACAACTAAAATAATAATTAAATAAAATCAGAACAGAGTTGTCATTACTAAACACCAAAGATTCTTCAAATTAAATAGCATAATTCAAATAAATAACACTAAAAAATGAATAATTATCATCGAAAAACTTCCTATTACAAGAAGAACTCATCAAAATCAAATCACAATTCTAAATGCTATCACATAGATCAACTTCAAACAACTAAAACTAGCACTTCAAACTGTTAATATCAAAAAATTAATAACTATCAACAAAAAATTATCAACTACAATAAGAACTACTAAAAATAAAAGCAAACTTAAATATCAATAATACAACAAACATGTAGAATAATCAATTTAAAATAATATCATAAAAAAATGAACAACTAACCTCAATCAATTTACAACTACAAGAATAACTACTAAAATTAAAATTATCATCACAATCGTAAATTAATATATCTACTACATCAAAATACGATAATTAACAATTTAAAATGCTGGTTTAAAAAAATTAATTACTATAAACTTAAATAATCAAAATCAGAAATTAATAAATTAATTCATCTAAACATGATAATCAATAATTTTTTAAATATAGAGAAGAAAATCAGATAATTAGAAATAAAATTAGCTAACTTTAAAGATAACAACTTAGAAAAAATAATTAAGTATAAAGAGTTTAAAGTAGGTTAAGACAAACTTAAAGTTTTTTATCAACATAAAAATAAAAATCTAACAGTCTAACATCATAAATATCAAACCTAAAAAGATAGCTACAAAGACTACACAGCTAAACAGACAGGCTAGTCATAGAAACAAGATAATAAGTAAAAAAAATACAAATGGTCCTCAGATCTCTATAAGAATAACTAGACAACAAATCAAAATAATGCGATTCCCTACAACTAAATCTAAACTAACTATAAAAAATAAACCTACATCTTTCCCAATAAAATATAAAATACCAATCATAAACTAAAAATATCACACATCATTGCATGTAACTATAAGATAGAAACAACTAACTCAATGGATAACTTACACATTTGAAAGCTGATTTCTATTCAATGCAAATATAACTACAATCCAATCGTAGCACTAAAATTCATACTAATGATAACATCAATCTCCTTCAAACTTAAATCAGATAAAAATCAGATACGATCAGTAATATGCTAGAACAATCAAGAACTAATTCCAATAGCCTCAATCAGCAAATATACTAACTCAAAGAACAATTGCTAGTACAGTAAAGAAAATATGAAGAACAACTTTCAGTTAAAAATCTATTAATCAATCGACTATAAAACCAACTAGTATAACTATAAAATAACTTGAAATCAAGTGAACAAAAATATATATCACGAGAATAACCAACTTTAAGACAAACAGTCGAATCCTCAGAAACAAAAGATCGATAAATATAACTACTCAACCAACAAATAGCCAGTCTACAATCATTTCTAGGAGACCTAAGTCATTAATACAAATAATTATAAAGAAAATACCATGAATAAAAACATCGGTTCGGTAAATTCTATGATATCAGCCAAAGTCAACAAACAATGGAATAAATCGATAGAGCTATTCACTCACTACCAGATAATACAGAATTAACTGAGTAAGTTAAATCTCTAGTAGTTAATAACTAGAAATTACAATACAGTATTGAAGAATTAGAGGTTTAAAGAAGAAAGCTATTATAAAAGGCACGATCTCAACCCGAAAGATAGTATGTAGTAGAACTACTATTCAATATACTACTTGGAGCAAGAAAAATATCAGCACAGTCTCAAAAAGGAAACGCTCTATGGAACTAATTAGTACACATTAATGAACAGTCTCTTGAAGTGGGAGAACTGTTTACACAATTGTAACAATTCAGTTTAAAATTGTTAGGCAGTTCTGGATGATCTTAACATATGTATGAAATATAATTTTGTATACCCTAGTAAACTTTCATTTAAAGAAAACTTTCAAATAGTTGTTAGCATATTTAAATGAACTCTAAACACTTCAACCCGAAACTCTCTTACTCACTCAAACTCAAAAGACTCCAAAGAAACATTTAAGACCTAGAATAAGCCACCAACATCTTGGAATCTCTACCCAATAAAACTATTCAAAAAATATGGAAATAAAAACTAGAAAAAGATCAAAACTTCAAAAACTAGAAAAACAAAAGCATTAACAAAGGACCCTTCAAACAATGCTTAAGAAAAACTCTCTTATCTTTTAAGGTAAATAATTTATAACTTAGAATTCCCAAGAAGAAATGAAGAAAGAAATTGAAGGAAAACTAAAAGCGATTGACCCTCAAGTGATAGCTCTTGAATAAAAAATGCTCAAAGAACTAAAAGAAATGGTTAAAGTATTAAAAGAAAGACATAACAATACCCCATTTTAAGAATGATTGATAAAATTCTTATTATATTTATGTAAAATAAAGATCAACAATAGGTCGCTAAAACTGCCCAAGGCTCAGCCAATGATACAGGTAAATCAGTACTTTCAGGTTCCTCAGCATTACATCCAGCCCATTTCTATATTTCACCCTGCATTTTATCTATTTGAATCATCTCATATTTAACCATGCTCAATATTGGAAGCATCTCTAGATCCTACAAATTAATCCTCGTATATATCCTTTCCAATACTTTATGAATTCCTTTCAAGACTGATCCTATTTGGATTACATGTTTTCGATCTTTGGACTAAAGCATCTCCATACATACTCTAAGAGTTTCTACACATTTTTAATGTTGGGATATAAGTTGGTTTAATGATATTTTTCCTTATTTTCCCTTTTCTCGAGGAGTAGTCGATCGGCTTCTCTCGCCTTTTGACTGCGTGTTATCAATATTTACAAACTGATGATCATTCTTTGTTTCTGATGGAGTCTGTTTATGATAATTTTCCTTAAACATCTCAAATTTAGACTTAAACTAAGAACCCTTCACAGGAGTCATCGTCTTCTTTGATAACTCATCGATAGCCAAATGAGTTGTATGAAGTTCTTTTATCCTTGAAAAACTTTTAAGAGGAGAAAAAGATTGCTGTGAACATGATAAGTTTTCCATATTAACATCTTTTAAATGCATTATTTCCTCAAAGAATTCTTCCCAGTTCATTCTAGCCTTACAATCTTTCTGCAAACACTTCATAATAAACCTTTTCAAGTTAGGAGCAATATTCACAGCATCAAAACATAAAGGTTTTTCTTCAATAGTCGATATTAAAGTTGCTATCGAATTAGATTCATAAGGACAGAACCCATATATCATTTCGAACAGAATAACACCTACTGACCAAATATCAGCATTGACTGAATATGCCTATCCTTTGAGAATTTAAGGTGCCATGTAGAGAGGTGAACCCAACATAGTTCTAGTCATTGTTTAAACAGCTAGTTCTTTGCAAAATCCAAAATCAGCCAATTTGAAGTTACTGTTCTTGATGAGAACGTTTTCAGGTTTTAGGTCTCGATGCATAATATTATTTTTTCTAAGAACTCTCAAGCCAGCAACTAATTGACTAAATATCTAAAGAGCTTTTTTTTATTCTAAAGGCCCTTGTTTTTTGAGAAGGTCATGGAGAGTTCCTCCTTCACAGAACTAATAAACAAAATAGCAATTATTTTTGGTTTGAAGCAACTCGTAAAACCTCACGATGTTAGGACATGGCTTTAATATTTGATGAATAGATAGCTCATTATTGATACACTCTTTCACTTTATCGTTGTCAGCCAAGGTCTTATTGCTGATTACTTTTACAGCAAAAACATTCCCATTATCAAGATGCCTAGCCTTAAAAACTTCACTATAAGCTCCTTTTCCTAACACATCACCTAGCTAGTAGCGACTGACGATCCTACGCATATGGACCTCCCCCATTCGAGAACCATTTTCCATTAGAAGACCCCTTTAATCTATTAAAAAATTATTTTATAAATTCATACGATCTATCAAACTCCAATACAATATAAATCAATTCTAACATTTAAAGAATGTTAAGTCGAAGTTAGGATTATAATTTTACTTTTTCTCTTTTTCCTATTAGGAGTCCTCCTGAAAATGTTCGTATTAGTCATTGTTTGACTAATAAACCCTTTCATTTTGAGGATAAAAAAATTAGTCGTCATCTTAGTAAAAATAGTTGTGATGTCTGCTTCCCTTCAAAGATGGCTGCTCGATCTTTTAAGTCAGAACTAGAAGTTGTGATTGAAGTTTCTATAAAGAACTTGATTAGTATTTCCATTCCTTTTATGCAAAAGTATTTATTTTAGATTTAAAAGATTCTATATTCTACTTAATCAAATTCAAAGAAATATTGTCTTTTGGCTCAGTAGACTACCTTTTGAACATTGGCTAAAAAGAGTTTATTTTGTGCTAGTAAGAATCTATTTTATTAAATAAATTAGCTAAAGTATTCTAGACTAAATACTTCATTTTAGATAGTTTAGTACCATTATACTTTATTAATTTCTATTCTACTTGACTTATTTTTTGTATATTTTAATTTTATCTCGATCCCATAGTTTCAATAACCACCTTCACACTAGCCTAGATATCAGAGATTCTATCTTTCAAGTAGTTATACTATCCTACTTTAATTGCTTACTTTTGCAATAACCTTTCCTATTTGTTACTTCTATTTTGTTTCTGTTAAAGAATAAGCTGACATATAACTTGCTCTTTCTCTGCTATCTTCTTCTGCTGCTCGAATAGTATTTGCCTCAATTCGCTGATAATTCTTAATCTTATAGTTTTTACTTAGCATTCGCCTCTAAAAGTTCCTTCATTTTAGCTTAAAATTCTATTTTAACTGAAGCTATCTTTGCTTTAATAACTTAATTCATTCTTCCATCATTTCCCAAAGACAGAGTCATTTGTTCACATCCTTAGCTTTATTTCTTTTTATGATTAGTAAACGGTTTAGAGCAAACTCTTCCCAATTGAACAGATCCATTCTCAGTACTGGCAGTTCCTTAATAAAAGACTAAATTACCAACAGTTTGCTAATAATCTTAAGGAAGTGAATGAGCAGAATTAAGATGATTATATTTATGCGAATATCTATGTTAGAACAACTATACAGACTGATTTTATGGTTACTTGTTCTTTTGCCCTGAGATTATAATAGCCTTGGCTTAGGAATATCAGCCTCTCCACTTTTTAATGTTATACCTTATCTTCTCATATTAAAATTTACTAACTACCAGAATTATCAAACTTAATACAATTCTATTTACCATCTCTAGTCTCTATCTTAAATATATAATTTACTTAAATCTATCATTCTTTTACTTTGAATAATAATGCGACCAGTTCTACCAAGATTCGTCACTAGCTAACCTCCCCGCCCTCAATCCTTCCAAGATCAATTCCAACTACTAGCCAGACAAAATGGTTAGCTACTCCGTCTTGCCGATTCCATTTCCAGAAGCAATTTCATGCAAAATACACAAATTCCTCCAATAGTAATCCAACTATAGCACTAACTCAGAAATAATCTTTCTATTTTTGTTGATAGTATTAGATAGTTTTTTGTCGATATGGATAAAAGAATAGTAGCTATGGCTAAAATAATGGAACAACAACTCAATAAAGAATAAGAATAAAATAAAAGAAAAAGATTAATGACTACTCATAAAGAACAAGTCTCCGGACTTTTTCATAATCTATCAAATCCAAGTATTATGATGAGAAATCAAAGAAGACAAGATCCAAACCAACAATTTTAATAAAGAATAGCAGCTCTATAAAATAACCTCAGAAAAACACAATAAAATTAATCAAAATTATTATCAATTGTATAGTAACTATCAAAAAAGCAATATCCTCAACCATCTCTATCAAACCAACTCTAAGACACCAACAGCTACAACGATAACAAATCAATCGCAAGATAACCTTCAAGAATATCTGCCCAAGATAACAATTCTCACTAGCATAGTTTTCGTTTATTTTCATTACAAAGCAAAAGTTTAAGAGAACAGCCAATAAGAAGTACAACTTATGCGCCTATGTCAAGAATCTAATAATAAAATATGACAAGATAAAATCTAACAAAAACTAATTCTACTGTCTATATACCAGATAGATATCATAACCATCGAGTTTCCTTTTTGATCAAAAATTTAAAACAATGATCTACTTGCTTTTTATCAGAATAATAAATAAAATCATAAATAGTAACGGTTTTTAGGTGTATTTAAACTCCCTTTGCTCCTTTTACGGTAAAAGGTACTTGTAATAGAATGTCCTTGTACCTGAGATGAAGTTTCTCTTGTTTTATGTCTTACATTTCTTAGGACTTTGGCATCTAGAAGTGTCCTTATCTTTGCTTTTTAGCTATATTGACTTTTTATGCATTTTATTTTGATATAAATTTATTGTATTCATAAACACAGACAACTCTATTTAGTTCCACTTGCTCTAAATAACAAAAATATATACTTTTTAAAAGACAAACTTATTTTAGCTGCACAGTGTTCATGAGGTGATCCTTTGAGGGTACGAGTAAGATATCCATGAAATTTTTGACTAGTAACTCTTGTTATTCCACGTTACTGACATAATTGCTAGAACCATAGATGAGTAACTAGATATTTTTTCTTCATAATTGAAAACCAATAAGAAAAGCAACGATGTCCAGAATGTTAAATTTAATACTCAGTTGGTCTCAACCTAATTAATCTAACTAATCTAAAATTTACGAATACTTATGATTATGTTTAACTTCATACGCTACCAAAGTTATCAATGAAACGAACTATGATTTAGTGATAGAACCTGATCTCTGAAAAAGATCAATACATCTCCTTTACTACTATTGACTGATAAATAAAAAACGACCTTCATCTAGAATCAACTTGAATTAAAGAATATTAATTGACTCTCCATTGATCTGACTCAATAGCGTAGCTAGTTATCTCGTAAATGTGATTCTTTGCCATTTATAAAGTTTAGTCATTTTATTTATAAAATACCTTATATTCTATAGAAAACATGAACAAATCCATCAATCACAAACATCTCACATAAACAACCGATACATTCCTCCCAAATCCAACCTTCAGCTATCACTAAATCAAAGGAGAATGCCAATATCAAATATTTCTCAGCAATCAAAGCAAAGCAATAGATACCCTATTTCATGATGGATAGCCAAGTAAATAAAAATTGATAGAACTAATAAATAATAGCTAGAAATAAACTAATGCAATGATTGGCAATCTTTTATCTGAAACAGCATAGATAAGAAAGAAATTAAGAAAACAACATGAAAAATATTAATTAGTTGTTAGAGAACAAAAAGTTAAAATCAGAAAGATGTCATAATAAAATATATATCTTAGATCTAATCTTCATAATAGCTAAAATTTATACAATAAGACTGTTACGTCACTTAAACAAGGACTTAAAAACTAAAATCAAGAAATCTAATAATTTAATAAGTAAAATAGTGGACTTAGATTATTGTTGACTTAGTATCAAGAAGAATTATAAAAAAAAGATATATCTATCAATAATTTATAAAAATAATGTGCACATTTTAAAAGTTAAATCAAGTAAAAAAAAATAATAAAATTTAAAACAAAAATAATAAATCTAAAATTTGAAATAAATTAATAACTAATTAAAAATGTAAATCAAAAATTCATAATTTTTATTAATCAAAGGATAAGATAAGAAAATAAATCTACTAATGGAACAAGATACCATCTGGAAAGAATAAATCAAATCAAAAGATCAATAAATCAAAGATCTAAAAACTATCTAACATTCACAAACAACTAAAATTGACGATCTATTCAATATAATAGATTAACTCAAACTAGAAATAGAAAGGAACAAAAGATCAAAACACTAAAATGGTTAAAAATAAAATAAGAAGTATAAATAACTTCATAAACACTCAGAATAAGCTATAAAAAGTATAAAAAGTAAATATGAGTAGAAGATGAAGAAAATATGTGGAGGTTTAAGAAAATAACTCAAAAAGACTCAAAAAGATATCTAAAATATCAAAAGTCATATCAATAAAACCATCCTTTCCTATCAAAAATAACTTAAAGGACAAATTATCAGTCAACTTCTGATCCCTTTCCAATGATATTGCATACTATCTATATCAATTATTTCAAATGTAGATCATTCAAGGTTCACTATCTATAGTTAAGCTTGAGGGCACTTTGCAACTTGATGACTAGATTCCTCTCCACTAACATTTTCAACTTCCTCTTTTTCCTCAACCATCATCTCCTGCTGAGCCACTTCTGTTTCCTTTTCTGCACTTCTGCTTTGGTGTTCAACATATTTCTGTCCATCGACAGTTTGTGTTTCCCAGATAATTCTGAACACTTTATCCGCATCTTCAGGAGTAATAGATGGTCTCATTTTTCTACCTTTAAGTCTAATTTCAATGAATTTTTCTTTCTTCTTTCTGTCAGTATCAAGAGGGAACCAATTATTGAGATATCTGGTCGACACTCCCCATTTATGATTAACTCCTTCAGCACTGATCAAAGAGCAAGTTTCAATTTAACTGAAAAGAATAGTTTTTAGAAGTAGCTAAAGGGAAATAGTACTTGTTAATAAGGATAAGGTCTTTATAGACGACAACCTGGCTATCTTGGTAAAGAATTTCTGACATTTAAAAATCGAATATTAACCCAACTGCCAAAAAGAATATTTATGACTTTAAAATATTATTGAAGAATAAAAGTTTCATATTTTCATAAAAATTCAAATAATAATTGTAAAATATGGTAGTCATCATCTATAAAAAAAGTTAAAAAAATAACTTTGCACTAGAATGTTCAAGTGAAACTAAAGTATCAACCATCCTCAACATACTCATCTAATGTACCTGTTACTTACTCAGATAATAACCTCAGAGTTTATCTCGATAGACTTATATGGAGTGTAGAATAGCTAGCCAATAAAGGAGTACTCAAACCAGCAGAATTACAAAACGTTTCCTGGTAAGACTTTGAAAGCATTAAAAAGAATTCCAGCATCTGCCTTAATAATTTCTTCAATATGGAAGAAAGCCCATTGTATAACCTCCATACAGATTTGTTGTAGATAAGCATCACCAAAGATATGGAGTAGTTGTGGCTGAAGAATAAAGATAAGGAATGCTAAATGCAGTCAAAGAAGCTAGAAAGTTGTTTTAATTTAAAGGACAAATTATGGATAAAGATCTCTTTGTTGAAGCCATCTAAAAACTCAGAGAAGCTGTGATGATAGCATACCCAGGTTATATTGATCTTCCAGAGTGGGAACCATCACTCCTCATGTTCGAAGAAAAAATTGAACTTGAGATACTCTAAACTTAAAATTTTTAAGTTTTTGATGAAAGGCCACTATCTGGTGGGCTGGAAAACAGCTTTAAGCAGACAAGCAGATTGGCTAGTACATAGGAAAAAATTAGAAAACAAAAGCTATTGTAAAAGTTCAGAAATGGGGAGGTCAGCAGCCTCTCCGTTAACCTCCAATCGACGCTTAAACCTACAACAAAATGGTGAAATACTACTACAAAAAGGTATAATAGACCAAATAGTTATAAAAGAAAAGCGTATAGACTCATTACTAGAAAGTCTAAACCCGAAACATGAAGGCCCAACTGCACATGCAGGAAGACATCCGTTATAACCATTTTGATCGCAATAGTCAATAAACTTGATAATATATTTTAACATAGTTGAGTTATATTATCGATAAATGAATCTCCACGACAAAAGACTACTCATAGCCCACTTCGGACTTACTATTGGCTGTCTACTTTTGGCTATCGGACTGCTTGTCTTTAAAATAATCAAAGATCTTCTCGGAATAAATCAAGACTATATTGATCCTGGATGTACTTAGATATATTTCAATAGCAAATTCGGATATACTTATCTTTCTCTTATCGTTTAGTTCATTGCAGTCAGTGTAGCTATCGTATGCTCTTTAATTTTATTTATTGCTTTTTTGGCTCCAATCAAAAAGAATTGTGGAGTAGAAGAATCCATAAATATCAATATAAACGAATAATTATTGTATATTTTTACAGGAATTGCTTGTTTAGCTTGGATCATACTTGGTGGAAAAGCTATAGAATACTATTTTGAGGGAGACAAATGCAGCAATTTAAGTAACTATACTACTGATCTAATTAACTATATCAGTATAGGAGGAGTAGTTCTCCAATTAACACAAATGATTCTCCTTCTTATTCTTATTTACCAACGAGATCCTCTGTTAGAAATGGTTAACCTCAATGAATTGAAGTAAAAACAGCAAATTTAGGAACAATAAATCCATAAGATGACATCAGAATATGCGAAAGATTATGTTGAGTATATATCACAGCAAAAATAAAATACTAAACAAGGGCTACTGGCATATTAAAGTTAAATTTATAAGGAACTGGGATTGCTTCAATGGTTAAACATTAAAACAGAAAATAAAATCAAGAAGAATCATCTTATGAATATTAATCAGTAGAGGAATAATTACATAAAGAAAGTAAAAATAAAGTAGGAAAAATGCCTTTTTAAACACCTCTAAGACAAAGAAAAGATTCAAATATTTCTTTAGATGATTAGTTTAATAGCTAAAGAAATCAACTGATAAAATCACCACAAAAGATAACATAAAATGGATAAAAACCATAAAAAAAGAAAGAATTAAAAGTAGCAAAAAATGTTTTTGAAGACACTTACTCACATGAAATAGAAGACAGCTGGAGAGAACATGAAATGCTTGAAAAGATGAGCACTGGCTCAAACAAAGATAAATAACCTCTAAGTGAATAGATAGCTAAACTTCTAAAGATAACTTTATTCAATAATTCATCATTTTTTAAAACAAGCAAAAAAGTGACGTACAGGAATAGTGTCCAATTCTTAAATATCTGGATAGAGACTAAAAATATTAGATAAATCAAAATGACTATAAATTCAAAGGAAACAACAAAAAACAAAATTATGAGAAAGAACAACTTATATTCAGCAAGAAAAGAAAAGATACAAAAGTTAAAGTAAAAAATTAGTTTGACTAGAATGAAATAATAAAGAAAGAAAGGTTGTCAAGATTTGGATAGGAATGGGTAAAATAAAGATAAAAATAATAAAAGTAACTCTAAAAAGATCTAAGTTCAAGATATAAAAAGATGAATGGACTTTAAGCTATTCGAAGCAAATACTATATCTGATTTATAAACATAATATCTATAAAGATGGGGGTTGGGGTTGGGGTTGGGGTTGGGGTTGGGGTTGGGGTTGGGGTTGGGGTTGGGGTTGGGGTTGGGGTTGGGGTTGGGGTTGG
>CAXIUT010000089.1:0-11036 GCA_964035545.1 Bugula neritina
CCCAACCCAACCCACCCCAACCCCAACCCAACCCCAACCCCAACCCCAACCCAACCCCAACCCCAACCCCAACCCAACCCCAACCCCAACCCCAACCCCAACCCCAACCCCAACCCCAACCCCAACCCCAACCCCAACCCCAACCCCAACCCCAACCCCAACAATATTATATCCTTTGAGATATGATAGCAAAATAAATTTGATAAGAATATTATTGAATAGAAATTTATTAAAATTAATCTCAATTTTGTTTCACTATTAATAAACTTGTATTATTATAGATTGTATGGACTTGCTCGAATAAATTCTTAGAAAACATCAAACTATCCCTACTAATATCTCCAAAGATATTCGAATAAAAAAATACAAAGCCTTCAAAAATAATCATCTATCAACACCTAAACAATCTCAAACTCGATCTTAATCTTGTCCTCTAAAAAATCACAAAAA
Source organism: Bugula neritina (assembly GCA_964035545.1). NCBI lineage: Eukaryota > Metazoa > Bryozoa > Gymnolaemata > Cheilostomatida > Bugulidae > Bugula > Bugula neritina. Next base: position 451 of record CAXIUT010000089.1, read on the forward strand.
ATAAGAACAACTATAAAACCTTATATCATCAATTAACAATGAATAAAGAGAAAATATATCAATGAAAAAAAACAAATAAACAAAAATATTTAGTAAAAATAGTTTTATCTTTACAAATTTTGGTCGAAAAAGTGCTTTTCCCATTGAGTATAAATCCAAGAACGAAAAATGTAATTTTTCAATTACCATCTACCCTAAAGAAAATCATAACTATGAAAATCGTTCAACAGTTTTAGACAACTCTTCTAAAGAACTAGTAAAAAAAAGTAAAGAATAGATCGAGATGAAAGGACTTCCTTTACAAGTAAATCGATTTGCTATCCTTAACAAAAGATCTCCCAAAAGAAAGCAAATAGCAGAAGCAGCTCTTAGTCGTAAATTTTACACACCTTCTGAAATAATTATCCCTTAAATAATCAAAAATAATACAAAATCTTTATCACCCTTACCTTATAAACAAAAAAATATCCAAAGGACAGAAGAAAAGATAGATATTTGTGGATGGGAAAGACCTTTGAGTCCTCATCCACTTTAATAGTGATAAATACTCTTCTTTACTTTCATAATAATTATTTATTCAAAATTTAATTTTTATTTCAATAAAAATCGATAATCATCAGTAAATAGCTTTAAGAAGAACATCTTAATCTCCATTAATAGGTATTACCTCAATTTTCATTTCATTTGCAAGATGCAAAATTACTACTAGAATGCTTGAAGAAGAAAGATTGATATTTATCTAACTAAGTCGTATCTAGCGAAGTTAGAATACTTTTTCAGTCAATTTTTCTTTCACATCTCTAATATTTCTGATTGTATTGTTTGCAAATCTGTCTGAAGGTTGAAAATTCCATGATACTTGTGAAGAAGTTCCTATTTAAATAGGAGCTTAGTTATCAATTTAACAAGTACTCATTTCATTTTTTTGATGACTTTTTTATATTTCCATTTAAGGATATTATTAATTTTCAGGCCTTTAGATAGCTAGAAAACTATTCTGAATAGGTTTTATTGAAATTGATTTTACTTCTTATGGAAATATTCTTTTAAATGGTTCACTAAATATACTATATTATACACATTTATTGGAAGCAAAAATTTATCTTGAACTTTTCTCTGTAATATTTCTTTACTGTCATATTTAGATCTTAAAACATTTTGCCTATTTTATTTTCTGTGATCTAAAAAATCGATAAAATCTTCATCAACTTATTTCTTTTTGATCTATTTTTTTCCTCTTTTTTCTCGACGCTTTATTTTTCTTGACTGAAGTTTCATCCCCTTGAATTAAAGTTCCCAAGGAGTCATTTCTGAGTTATATTATGTTTCAGCACTGAGAAAAAAATGAGGACCATATTTTTGAGAGAAGTAACTTTGAGTTTCATCTTCATCAATTGAATTAGTAGGAAGATCTTCTGAATATTGAGTGAATTCATTTTGATTCAAAGAGAAATTCAATTAGTTTTAATTTTGGGAAGATCCTTCTTCTATTTAAACTGGCTTCAGTTCTTCTACATTTTTGTACTAGTAGTTTATCTAATCAGTAAAATCATCTACCAAATTCATACCTTAGAAAATTCCTTCTCTTGCATTTTACTTTTTGAAATGAGACATGTTAGCGAAGGAACTGCTGGTTTGTGCTATGAAGTTTAATTTCTTGAATTCTTATGAAATAAATCGAGGAATTTATGAAGAAGTATATGCTGTTTTTGTCGATTATTCTTCCTAAAATTCATTTGATTCAAAAGGAGAATCAATTATACTTTAACCCTTAAGATTATCTCCATTCTCTTAAACTTTCTAATTAAAAAAAGTAATTTGACCATTACTTCCAGTCTATTTGACAGATAAGTACTTAAAAAACATTCAGAAAAAGACTTTTCAAAGTGTCTGAATCAAAAGCCTGCAATTTTTTATTGAAAAGAGGATCAGCTGTAAAATTCATCAAATTTTTTTTGATACTTATTTTTTATGGCTACTAGCAATTAATACTCCCTATTTAATATGAGGCCATTGCCTCATTCTAGCCTATACTACTTACATCCATCTGCAAAAGTGCTCCTCTTTGCTTTCTACTCCTTTCTTCAGGTTATTCAGAGTCAGTTTTATTTGAAACAACTCTTACTAAGCTATCAAACATTCGGTTGGTGCCCTGAAATACGTGTTCTACTCTTTTGTCATATATCCCCATTGAAGCAGACAAGAGTTCTGATGCAAATTTCCAAAAACGCATGTTTTGTCCTTCTCCTAACTGAGGATCTGCAACTCTAACTGGAACCTCAAAAGCATTTCCTGGATTTATTTTCTACTTTAAAATAACATTTACCCCTTTGCGCGCTAATTCTAAAATGCTTTGTATACGCTTTTCTTCATCAGGACTTATTCTTAGTCTGTCACTTTCTTAAGTAATTATGTCTTCATAATTTTAGAGTTCATGCCAGATTTCTTGGGAGTTGATAGTTCTTTGGGAATTACCTGAGAAGATGGAGGCTTGTGAAGAAGTGATGGTTTGTTATGAGCTAGTGACAAGACCATTAAGAGAGCTGAGTCGAGGACGAGAGCGAGTGTGGGTAATATTTGTTTTTCGTCTACTCATTACTATTTGAATTATAAATGTGCAAGTTAACTTTAAAGATTGCCTCCATTTTTACTTCAATAATTAACTTTCATCAAAAATTAATCACTAATCAATGGATAATTATCTTTTTAGATCTGAATTATTTGATTCAAGTTATTTAGTTATATAATATATAATGAACAAAAGCTAAATTTCCAACGATTTTAACTTTCAATTCTAACTCGATATTTCTAATACTCAAAACAAAGATAAAACTGAACATTTTTTCTCAAAAGAAGGATTCCAGCTTGAAGACTTCATGAACATTGGAGATAGAACAAATAAAAGTGATAAATTCGAATCTAAAATCCATCAAAACACATCTTAAATATCTAAAAAGTAACCTTAAGATCAACTACCATCAGTTTTCATTGATGAACTATCTTCTCATTCAGTAATAAGAAAAAATACGAGAGATTAACTCATTGTTTCTTCATCTCACATGTCTCAGAATGCAAGCGGTTCCATCACATCTCCAAAATTTGCATAAGCCACTGCTAAGAGTATTTCATTGCCTCCAAGTAAACAGTAATTTACTTTAAGAAGAGTTAATGAACAGAAAAATGATGAAATTATCAGAAAAGAATAACATAAAAAGAGTGCTTTTATCAAAAAGGATCACCATTTTGATCCTCTTCTAAGTTAATATCACAGTATTTAAAGTCAAATTAAATTTTATGAAGAGCAAACTCAAAAAATAATTTATTAAAACTCCAAAATGGAAGACTAAACTTAAAATTTAATGATGAGTTTCAACAGCGTAAGTTATTAATCATAATTGGATCATTATGCAAAGGAAATCAAAGATATTAATAGACAAATAGAACAAGAAAGACAACTATAAAAGCAACTAAATAAAATGGTATCACAATTAGAAGAAGAATATCATGGAACAGTTAATTCAATAAAAACTATGGATTTTCCTCGATCAGCTATTGTTTTTAAAGATGAAGCTAAGGCTTTAATAGATGATATTAATAGTTTAAAAGTTTAATTCTAAGCTTTAGAAAGAGACGATGGATCATTAAATCTTAGTTCAACTCTATTCGTTGTTCCATCTCACTCAATAGGATATCCAAGTGTTTCTATTCCACATAAACAATAGGAGTAACCTAGTCATAATATGATCAAATAAATTTTTGAATAAAATAAGGTTAGTTAAGATCCTCGTTTTTTAACTAACCTTAAAATGGCTTGTTTACGTTCATAATGGGGATTGTTTTCAAACTCAGAGCTTCAGGTAAGTGTAAGTTATCGTGAATCTCCAAGGATAGTAGTAAGAGTGGGAAACAAAGTTCCCAAAGACCTAGATAAGGTATCTTTAAGACAAAATGGAATATCTAAGTTCTAGGGGTAGGTAATAGGAGCTAAAAGTTACTATACTCATAATATTGATGTGAATCAAGATATTGTAAACGATCTTTTTGTTAAACTGGAGTTAAGCTATACGATGTACTTTTCAATTGATTTAGATTGTAGTAGAAAAAAATGATAACTTTGTTTATACCAGCTGGTATGACTACATTTGGCGAGTTTTCTCCAATAACACAGAAAGAATTCGAAGCTGATTCAAAGGATGATTAGTTTATTTATAGTGGAGGGTATCGTCCAATAGATAAAAAACTTATATCTAGCATATCTTAAATAGCTGTATATCAACCAAATGTGATGATAAATCATGATAAATAGGTATGTTTTGGTCTTTTTATTCTTCCTCTAGGAGATTGTTAATTTGTTGTGTTTCGACAGCGCGGAGAAATGCTATCAATAGCAACTAAAGAATAAAATTGGCCTCTTGTTAGAATTCTAGAATTCATTTATACTGTTTGATTTAATCATTTTTGTTATTTATTCATTTTCTTACATAAAACTCAAAATTGAAGTCATCAGATATTGCCATCAATATTTACCTTTTCTAAAATATCTCAAAACAAGACCTATCTGTATATATTATCAAAATTTATGATATATTTATTGAACTTTCAACATTTTATCAATGGCTATTGTAAGATGAGACTAAGAGGAGATGAACAATTATTGAAAAATCAAAAATATATATTTTTTAAAACTTTAAAGAGTGCATTCTGGCTTATCAAAATCTGTACTGTAAAATTGTAGATTGTCACAGATTTTTATTTCTAATAGAAAACTAAAAATTGAAACTGTATTTATTTTTATCTTGTAAGTAAAAGAAAAATGTATAGGATAATTCTTGATTATAATTTGTCTTTTATTCAGTCTAATTACCAATTCTAGACTTTATATAATAATGTTAATATTGATTTAGTATTGTTTTAATAGCTTATAGAATATTTAATATGATATTCTTTCCAGAACTGTTATTACTGACAATCCGCTAAACTAAATATCAAACAATAACAAAGTAATCGATGAAAGAATACATTCTCCTTCTCTAAATTCAAGAACGATATCCCTATTTCATAAAAAATAGTTTTTTCAAACTGATATTAAACAAAGCTTATCCTGAAGAATTTTTCATTATTTTAGTGCCCAAATACATCTTTAAAGAAAGTTCTGTACTTCCTAAGGTTTAAGTTTTAAAAAATCAATAAGTCATTGAAAAATAAAAAAAACATATGAGCAAAAAAATCATTTAAGAGTGAACTGGCTTCAGTTGGGGACTTGCTTGAAATCCTCACCGTCAGTTGAGTTTGAAAATTTAGTTTGGGCCTAAATATCTTTATTAGCCTGAGTCAATGTGGTGGAAGAAAGATTGAGGATGAGATTTTTGTTTTTGAATTCAAAGCTGAAGTTTTTGTTATTTGAGTTCTTTTTGATGAAGAGAGTGCCCACTTTTTTGCGACTGTCATAGCACCAGACTTCTAGCTTGTCTATTTCTTCATGAGCTTCAACCAAAAAGGGAGAATCAGAGGAAAGAACATCTTTTGTAGATGAGACTGATTAGATCTATTCATCATGGTAGGCGATGACATAGAAGTTGGTCTGTGAGAATCCAGTCTTGATTTTCTTTAAATCTTTGATTTGTAGGAGAACCTTGTATTGGACTGTTGACATTTGCTTTTTAATTAATATAACATGTGAGATGAAATCTGGAATTTACAAGTGATACCTTCAGTAACAGTAAATCATTAATTTTACATAGTTTCATGATTTTATTCCCTTATTGACCCATTATTACTCTAATTGAGCTTCATAATATTCTCTAATAATTGATTATTAAGGATTAATGATAAATACAAAAAGGAAATTTTTGATACCTTCTTCATCTAATATTATAAAATAATGCAATATCATTCTTATAACTTTGTTTTTAACCTTTTGTTTGACTATTGTAGGATAAATAACTAGTTTCTAACAGTTTTAATCTTTAATTCAAAAAAAAAAGGATTAAATATATCAATTAACATAAAGTAACTCATTTCTCATCCTGACAATTCTTTTAAAGAGATAATTTCAAACAAAATAGTCCATATTCTATTAGTTTTAATCATTTAAATACTTTAAAACAATGATTTTTATTCTAGAATTTTAATAAAATCTAACAACAGCCTATATAATTCATAACATAATATATTTATATGCTAAATACTCGATAAAAATACTCTCTCCAACCCCAAACAGCCAGCCGTTCTTAACTCATCAATAATATCTTCAAAGTCATCAGAAAAAAAAAAGCAGACCTTGTTCGATAGATCAGACATACAGAAAACAATGAATTATCCTTCCCCAATCTTAATGACAAATTTTACCACCCTAAAGAGAAATATCATAAAGGAAGTAATAGTGAGAACGATGAATAATAAAAAGGATAAACATTTGCCCATACACCTGTCAACAAGTATCGTAATGCTTTCAGAAACCAATCTGTAAAATATGATAGCACTTCTTTAAAAACAAATGATCGAACAGGAAAATAACTATTTAAAATAGAAGTAGACAGAGATGAATATCAAATGAAAAGTAATCGCATTATGTCATAAGCGACTCAATTACCTCAAAAAATAATTTTTAAGACAGCATAAATTTAATCAAGTGATCTTCCCAAGAAAATATAAATTAATAATTTAAATAACTTACAAAATGCAAAAAAAATGTTCAAATAAAGTATCGTCAAAATACCAAAATCAATCAAAAATAGAAATTAAGCAAGTTTATTGTAAAATATTCGATTATTAGAATTTTTTAACCCTTTTTTCAATAGAAATAGTAGAATTATCAATGTTTGTCTGCTAAAAATAGGGCATATCATAGTTAAAAATGACTAACTACTGTATAAGTTGGGAGAATAAAGATCTTATTTTTATATTATCCTTTTGGGTAAGGTAAAGATGACAAATGGAGGTTTAAAAAAGATTTGTCAGACTGGATAGACTCTTTTATAGGAGATATTTTTCAATGGAAGAGATAAAAACATATCTTTAGAAAGAGCTAAATGTATAGGATAAACATATTTGCTCCAAATTGGAATAGGATAATATAAACGTATGAAAGAACAAATGATAAAGCATCGGTTTAGAATAGAAATGCAGGAGATGTAGGTTTTAGTTAAAAGAAATTTCATAGTAAAGAATTGGCTTAGAAATAAAATAAAGAAATAATACTAAAATTGATATTGAGTTTTTTATATTACTATTATTCTATAATATGGGGTTGGGGTTGGGGTTGGGGTTGGGGTTGGGGTTGGGGTTGGGGTTGGGGTTGGGGTTGGGGTTGGGGTTGGGGTTGGGGTTGGGACTGTCATTTTTTTATGTTCAACAACATTCTCTTTTACATGGTTTATATAGATTATTATTTGTTATTATAACTAATCAGATTTGACAAGCAGAGTTAGAGATAAAAAGAATAGTATTTGATGATAAAAAAATTACAGATTAGTGCCATCATGTAATAATTTCTCTGATATTGATCAACAATTAACCAAGATCAATTGTCAAAGATAAATAAATGCATTAGTATTAAGAAATTATAACCTTTTAAATCAATATTTTATTCATAACTGTAGAAATGTCAATATTTTAAATTTAGCATCATTTAAACAATAAATAGATTAAATATTTCAAATGCCATATAAAAAAGGAACTACAGGAAAAAAAATCATTGCAAAGTAAACTATCAATTAAACATCAATACACAGAAAGGATGATCCGATTAGTTATAAAAATTAACTGCAAAATACCAGAGCATCTCAACTATCAAAACACGGATATCTTCAATTTTGGAGATTAGCTACAGAAAATATAACTGATCAAAGTAGGAAGAAGTATTTAAATATAAAGGTTAATTTATAAGTAACTTCAAATATTGTTTGTTAATCTATAAAAATTTGTTTTAAAGGTCTTTAATTGAATTCAATTTTTTGTTTTGTTTTTTTGATAAGAAACTTGAGAAAGCAGCTTTTTATGGTATTTAGAAGACCCTAGAACTGTTCAATATCATCTATCTTATTAATATTGGATCATTTTAGTTTCAATTTCTAGCTTCAACGAGATAACGAAACAGAACTTAAATGCATGCATCTATGGGCATCATCACAGTTCTTTTTCTTTTTTACAATACTTATTACTTTTTTCGATTTCAGTTTCCTAAATGACTGGATAAAAACATGATATCTTTGTTGTAAAATCAGATTTTTAACTCCCAAACTTTATAGTATGAGCATAAATACAATCCTTTTTGATTTTATTAGCAAATGAATCACTTGTTTTGGCAGTTTCTTTTTGCAACCCAGCAAAGAGATATTTGATGTTTATTATACAACTAATTCAGAATTATATATTCTTCCTTCTCTATTACTTATTTATTGGTGGCAATGATGTTTATTCCTTTGATTTTTACCTTGATTCTGTCTTTTTTAATAATTATTATAAATCATCTAAAACTTCTTCTTTTATATTAGTTTATCCTCAACAGTAATAAAAGCTACATTTTTTTAAAAAATAAACCGTCAAATTTACCTTATTTTCAGAGGATTAATTTTTTAAAATGAACTAATATAATATTTAAATGATTGGAATATTCTACAAAAGAACATTTTTATAAAGAGGTCAAAATTAAAGTTAAAAATCTATTTAAGAACATGAAAACTTCATTAATATTATTTAACTTCCTGATTCAATTGAATGAATAAAATAAATATTTCAAAAATATAAATTCCTTTCCAATAAGAGTAAGTTATATACTAAGTATTTCCTAGTCTAGATAAAACAGTTAATATATATTTTAAAGGCAAAAACAATCAAATATTTTTTGCTCGAATGTAGTAAAAAGGCGTTCGAATAGTATATAAATTAAATTAAACTTAATGCTATAATATTTCAGATGGCCTTATTCTGTGGGTTTCTTAATTTTAAATTAAAGTTTTAAACACAAAAAAATAATTTTAAAAAGTAATTAAACCTTCCTTTTGGTTTTGAAAGAACAGTTTTTAAAGCTTGTACCTTCTCTAATTCAAAAACTACTTGGTCTTCATCTGTATAATGAGATAAATCAGACTATTAGACTGGCTTATTATTCTTTATAAAACAATAGAAACAGATAGTAACTGTGTTGCCTATTATGAATCGAAAGAAAGAGATTTTAAAACTAACTTTAAATAACTAAAAAGCTTTATATAAAGTCAATGAACACTCTAAATTTGGATGGTTTCAAAGCAATTAAATAACATATAAGTCAGCATGGAATAAACTAATTTTATCTTTCTACTAACTTGACAACTAATTCAAAGGAAAAGAAAGTTGTATTATCACGATCAACTCTATTCTTGATGTACATGAAATTAAGCCATTCAAATCAATACAGGTTAGATAAATTTATGAGTTTGCTGTTAATAGATACTATGTTGAGCTATTTTTTGATTTACGGTAAGAAGGAGAATCAACTTTAACCCTTGAAATAGACGCTAAATAATCTAGTGGAACTCTTTCAACTATTAGTCAGAAATAAAAATTTGAGTTGATACCTAAATATAGATCAATTAAGTATTTAAATCAACTCACAGGCAACTTAGAAAAATCTAGATAGAATAAATAGAATCAAATCAGATAAGTTCAATTTTGAATATACTTAAGAATAAAAACATTTATAAGAGACCTTAAGATGTTAAGTACATAGTTTCACCTTGGAATTAAAAAATAGTAACAAAAATGTAAATTATTGATTTCAAAGCAATAACCAAGAGTAAAAAAGCAATTATTGAGGTATTTTAGCTAATTGATATGAAAGATATATACATACAAATGCTTCTTTCTCTGAATTAAAATTTCGATGATGATCTACTTCAAGATGCCCTTGACTTGCTTATTCAAGAGGAATGATCAAATATATAATATATTTTACTTATTTTATAATACTATACCTAAATAATATCTTAAGTAGCTGTAATTTTCTTACATTGTTTACTTAACTCAATAAATTTGAAATTATTTCGATTGTTAACTATAATTAATTCAAAAACAATCACCGGCTTGATGGAATCATAAATAGTTAATCAGATAAAAATATTTATTTACTATCAAAATAAAAATATGTATTTCATAAGAATATATTTACTACAATTGATAAAATTATATTTTCTTATTATTAGTTGAAATTATTGATATTTTATCTCCTATCTTATCCTTATCAATAATTAATAATTATGACATCTTGTTTCAGCTACTTCACTAAAGTGTTAGGACTCTTGATCTCTTCCTACTCGTAAATTTATTCACTTTGATTGAGATAGCGGAGATACTACTTCTTCTGGAGGAGATTTATAGCTATATTGATGTGAATAATTATAAAGATTTAATGATATTTTTGATATGTAACAATAATAAGTTGATAATAATAGTTTTCGAATCTAACATAACCAATGATATCAACTCTAACAACCCTCACCATGTCCTTCACTCGAGTCCCCATGATCAAATTCCTAGGTCCTCGCCATCTCCTCAAACATGTTCCAACTCCCCAACCATCCAACTCCAATCAAGTCAAAATGAATCTC
>CAXIUT010000090.1:0-25165 GCA_964035545.1 Bugula neritina
CCCAACCCCAACCCCAACCCCAACCCCAACCCCAACCCCAACCCCAACCCCAACCCAACCCCAACCCCTATTCAATAAAATTCTTAATAGATTGAGGTTGCATAATAACATTATTTTTATCAATAATAATAATATGGATGAACTAATCACAATAATTTAAGAAAGGAAGCAATCGATCAATTAAATGAAGACTATTTCCCCTCCTAAACATAAATCAATACTGATAGAAGAGGAAAGAAAGCGTAACTAAAAAATAAAATTGGATTTTAAGAGTTTTAAAAACACTTAAAATACTTCCTACTGATCATAAAAAGTACAGATTAATTTAAATTAGAATCATTTTTTAAAATACTGTCAAGATAATGAACTACTATCAACCCATGGAAATTCAATATTAATGAAGATTAAAATGCAAATTACATTGAAACATTCATTAATTTATTTGTTAGTTTTTATAATAAATTTGAAGAAATGGATTTAGCTCATGTTAAAACTATTATTAGACCAAATAATGTATTAAAAATAATATATTTAGAGTTTTATAATTGTAGATCTAATAAAGTCTTTGGTAGATATTGGAAGAAAATAGTTCAAATGTGAAGTAAAAACTCATTATAAATAATTATAAGCAATCAAATCTGATAGAAAATTAGCAAATAAGTTTAAAAGTAAAGGATAACTTATCACAAGTAAATCTTAAATATTAAATACCAAAGGAATTGAAGAATACGAACCTAAAAATAAAAAAGAATAAATAAAAAATTCATAAACTAAAAAGATAGATAGTGTTCTTTACGATAAATACAGCAAAGTTATTTAAAACTATAATTCTGAGTATATTGAATAAAAATTCAATGAGCTATACTTTGATTTGGCACATATTAATCGTAGAAACTCGGTTAAGATTCAAAAATATTTAGATTCTTGTTTTGGAATGAAAAGACATATAAACTATGATGCTTCAGGTCTTTACACTCAATAGTAGATCAAAAAGATGATGTAAAAACACAAATAAAAAATAAATAATAGATCAACTGAACTAAAATAACTTAAAGGGAAATGTTCAAGTTAGCACTTAAAAGAACATTTCAAAATGAAACTTTAAATGCATTAAGATATGAACAGTTTTCCCATAATAAAGAAAATATATATATTACATGAATGGTTTCCCATATGTATGGCAAAAAATGGAGATAAACTTCATCCTTTTTTACCTATGATTCAGTTTAATGGAAACTTTTATAATCAAGAAGAATTAGAATAAAGATCAAATAAAAAACTTAAATATTTTTTGAAAGACCTTCTTAATTAAAAATATCCAAATTAAAAAATATTTAGATTAGATGATCCTTAAATGATATCTTTTAATAAAAAGTAATATTTTGACTTCAATAATCTTAAACTTCTAGAATTAATGAATAAAGAGGTTATTCTTCCTTTAGTTAAAAAATAGAAATAAAAAGATAAAGATAAAGAAGGATTTTTACCTCAAATTAATGGTCAAGGAGATGGATAAACCAAGAGAGTCAATAAAGCTAAAAGTGATACTAAACTACCAGGATCGAATCTACTGATGTCTATTCCTAAGGGAAGTGAAAGTTTAGGCTAGATGCTGAAAAGAAGAATGAACCATAGTTCAAAAATAAAAGAAGTCAATTAATCAAAAAGAAGAATGAATAATATTATTGACAATATGATCAAAGTAAGAGAAAATACTATTATTTGATTTTTATTAGTATAAAATAATTCCTAATAAAAAGAATATTATTTAAATAAATAAATTAAATAATTAATATTTATAACTTTAGCTATGACACCACCTATAAATAATTTAAGAGTCTAACTTCTCTATGAGGTGCCAAGTTCATGTGCTCTCATATTTGCAAGTATCAATTATTACAGCAGTCTTATTGATCCATAAATAAGAGCACAGAATCCTAATATTAAAGGACAGTTGAAACATTGGGCGACTTTTTTAATTTTGGCAGGTAAATATCTTGTTGGTACAGTCTTAATAGGATCTCTAGCATCTGTAATAGCATACTCTCAATCGAAATAAAATTTCTGGCTTTATGGAGGTGCTACTTTATTCTCAATTATTCCCTTTACTAGTATATTTCTCATGAAAACAAACAAAAAATTGCTAAATATCCTGAAGGACACCACTGAACATGAAGTTAAAGAAGAAGAGAAACAAATTGTAAAGGACGAGATGAAGAAATGGTCCAAATTAAACTGTGTCAGAGTTGCAATAGCTACTGCTTCTTTAGCTCTGTTCTTTGTGGCTAAAAAATATACAAAAATCTGAGCTTGATTCACCCGAAATAAATATTTTATTATTTAAAGTTAATATAAACAGGACTAAATTTCAACTTCTTTTGATTTTATTTAATTCTAAATAGTTTTTTAATCTAATTATTTATTTAATTTCCATAAAGTAAAAAATATTTTATTCTGATAATTGCTGATAAGAATTCAATAAATAAAACTATAAATATTATGATTTAATTATGACGATAAGTAATTTTAATTATGTCAAAACCAATTAAAAATCTAGGGAATGAAATTCTCTATGAATTGCCAAGTACTTGTGCTCTTTTCTTTGCCAGTGTTGGATTTTATACAAGTGTTGTTGACCCCACTGTTAGAGAACAACATTAAAACATAAAAGAACAACTCAAACATTGGGCAACTTCTTTCAAATGGGGAGTTAAATACATGCCCATGCTTACAGTAGCTGGTCTTCTTTCCTCAGTTGGAGCTTACAATCAATCTAAAGAAAAAATGTGGCTTGCTGGAGGTCTTACTCTCTTCTCGACTATTCCATATACCCTCCTGTTCATGATGAAAACAAATAACTAGCTTAATGACACTCTGAAAAACAGCACAGAGTCCGAAATCGAGGAAGAAAAAAGAGAGTCAACAGCTAATGGAATGAAAAAATGGGTTAAACTCCATGCTGGAAGAGCTATCCTTGCCACAGGAGCTGCTGTTCTTTTCTTCATTGCCAAACAAAATACAAAGATCTCAGCTTGATTCGCCCTCATTTAATCTTTAATACTTTTATCAAAGAATAATAAATTTTTCAATCTCCTAAAAAATTTTTAATATGTTTTTTAATTTAGATGTTTTATTCAAATTTATCAATCATTTCCAAAACATACTTGGTCAACATCAACAAAAAGATTCATAACCCTTTTTTTCCATTCTTAGTACAAACAAGTAAATGATTTTTGCTAGCATAAATACATATATCTCCCATCATGCCTTATTTTGATATAAAACTAGCCATTATCTGAATGCAATTAAAAAATTAAATTAGTTACATAATCAATACCAAAATCACAATTCAAGGCAGAAGTTTTTCCTTTTATATAAAGATCTTCAATACATTGAGCACTAGAAAAGTTAAGATCTTGTTGCATAGCTGTAGCATCAGTGTCATGAGCACTAATGAAACTCCATTTAAGCTTTTTATTGTTTATATTTTTGATTCTATCATCAAATTCTTTCAAAATCTTTTTTAATTTACCAGTATTAGCAGCTTTAGAAATATTAAAGTTTATTTTGAAAAAATTAAACCAATCATGTAAATGCTTTATCTCAGTATAATCATCATCAGTAAAGCCTTCTTTATCTATTGATCTTCCCAAAAACTTATCGACAGTCAAGGTATCATACAGTGAAGCCAAAGTAGTAAAATTCATTGTATTAAGAGGAATATCAAATAGCTAAGCCATTCTTTTCATAAAAGGATAATAAGTTCGATAAGCTTAATTATATTTCTACAACTGATACAGACAATTTTTATCATATTATCTGTCTAGATTGTCACAAGCACTTAACACTATATTTTCATCATGATAAATAGGAATTGCTCGATATCCTTAAGGTAAAGAAAATATTTCTTATTTACTATCTGAATTATTAGAATAAGGAGGTAAATGGTACTATCTATTTACTCTTGGAAGCTTATCACCAGAACCTAAAGGATATAGACCATATAATTGACTCCGAACAGATGAAATAGTTCTATTGATAAATGTTGAATAAACTTATATTTATCCTTCTTTATATTAAGCACTGAGAAAAGAAAGTTTATCAATATAATCTTTTCTCAAGAGTTTACCCAAATTTTAATGTTATCTCATGCCAACAGAAGTCAGCTATCCCCATAAATCTTTAGTTGAATTACCATCATAATATGAATTAAGGTGATATCGAGCTCCATGCCGAAAGACACTTACAACTTGAAGGAGATTTGCTTCAAGACATAGGACTAATAGTAAAATAATTCCTATTTTTATGATATTTTTCAGCATTTATAGTAAATTAATAATCATTTTAAAAATAAATAAATGATAATATAAATTAATAAGCTAATGATACTATCATAGAATTAGCATAGATCGAACTTCTTTCACGATACTTTTATTAGCTCTATAATATTTCTTCCAAACATTAATCACGAATAGTAAAATCGGTGTAGCTGTACATTTAGATTTGATATTGACTGCATTGTTATAGTATATTCTGTTATTCTAATCAAATTTAAACAAATGATTTTTACCTTAGGATCTCATCTTTTAATCTCTTTTAGTATTAGAAAATATTATGTTTTCTTCATCAAAATCTTTTTTCAAATATCTTAGAAACAAAGATAACCTCAATATATTTGATGGTAATGTGAAGTCAGGTAAACGATTGATCTTACTACGAACCAAAGCAAGTTATCTTTTTATTTATAAAGGAGTAAAATTAGGACGAAATCGATGAGGCATAATATCTTTAGTCTCGATTAACTCCACCATCTCCAACAGCTATGAATAGGTAATCGAGTTATGACTTGAAGATTGTATTGCTAAAGAAAGAGAAAAACACTTTTGAAGAAATTTATCTACTAAATTCAAATCATTTACTATCACATCATATTCATTACTTATCCTTGAATTGATATATTGTTCAAGGATATTGATACATTATTTGATCTATTTTTATGACACATCTATCTTATCAAAAGGATCTCCAAATTTAGTAAACTTTTATTTGAGAAATTCTCTAACTTTCTTTATATTAGCCTAGTCTTCAACCTATTTCAGCTAGAGATAGTTTCTGACTTTCTTGATAGTAGAAATTTATAATTTTAAGCCATTGTCATATTCATTTCTTGCTACTCTATCTCGACTCAAATCAGAAAGTCGAACATCTTTTAGCTATTAGATTTTTTATGATTTACAGAAATATTTGTTATTCCAATATTTATTTTACTCCTAAAAGTAACCATTCCTTTTACTTGCATTCTTCTGATAAGCTGATTTAACTTTTTCCTCAAATTATCTCACATTAAATCGAGTCTCATCCTCATTCTTCCTCTTTTTGACAGGAAAACCTTTTATCATCTTTTTCACCTGGAATTCATCATGGTTTATAATTGAACTAATGATACTGTACAGATTAAATATCACTAAGACAATTGCAAGAAGAAGTATGAGTTTATTGAGTTAGTAAGTCATCAATACCAGAGCAACAATGATCAGTGAAATAGTGTTATAGAGCAGCTTTTATTTTGTTGTGAAATTCATTTGATTTACCGCTTAAAGTCAATTATAATATCAAATCTAACCAAAAAAAGAATAAAAACTAAACTACTCTTTTTAGTATGAATAAAATATAAGTTAGAGATGATCAGAGAGGTAAATAGTTCATTCCAAGAAGTTCCTATGTTGATTTCTAAAAAATAAGAGTATTCAAATTCAAAAGATTGTCAAAATTACCTTGATATTCAGCATATTCATCTTCACTTCTATCCTCATTATCTTATTCGTTATTCAACTCATCAATCTGCTGAGTCTTCTGAACTTTATTGATCTCGTATTGATTTTAAGCCATGATATTCAAAGCAGTTTTCGGTCTTGCTTGAATTTTATTTTTATTATCATTGGCCTGATCGACAAGGTCACTAATTATGTTGTCTAATTAATTTATCTATGCAAATGCTTTTTCTTCCATGTTTTTTAATATTGCCATCTTTTCTGTTGATACATTTCTGGCTGGAAGTATTCTCTAATGGGATTTCGATATCATTTTTTTACAGCGTTCATTAAGATCATAGAGCTTAGTTCTCTTCTTTTATTAGTTCAGCTTCTTACCTAACTTCTCAAGTTGATTTTATTGGAGTATTCTCTAAGCTCTAGCTTCAACTGTTTGCTTAAACATATTTATTTATGCTTCTGATAGTTTATTTTTAACAGGTATTTGCTTCTTTTCTTATTTAACTACTATTTCTATAGGTTGAGATTGTTTCTTTTGCTTTTTCTTTTTAGATAAATTTTTTATATATTTAGCTTTCTCTATTGCTTTTCGATTACCTTATTTGACCATTTCAGCATACTGTCGAGTATTTTCAAATTTAGAATGTTTTTCATATTCTTTCAAAGCTTCCTCATAAGCTTTTTGACTTTGTTAGTCTAAATTAAAACTAATCTACCTTTGTATTTCATATTGTTCTTACGAATCAACTCGTCAACTCGATCGATAACTTCTTCTGTCATTTAAAAATTAAAAATTAATAATGAACCTATTGTTAGAAATAATAAGAATATGAATCAAAAATGTTATCTTTGAATTTTATTAAAGTGTTACTCTTTCAAGTAGATCGAACTAATATTCGATCATCAATGATCTTTCATGAATATTTTTTTACACTTACCTTCTTGATGAAGAACTACAATCCTTTTCTTTGTTAAAATTACAAAAGATAAGTTGTTTATTGTGAATATTTCGAACTGAGGTAATTCATTATTTGAAATCAACTTATGAATTTGAATTTTAGAGCCAGAAAGTATTTATGAATTTGTTGTATTTTATGTGAAACAAGGCAGAAGGTTGAATAAAAGTTGGAAATCTGGAGTTGTGAAGATGAATGTATGTAAGATGTTTGAAGTTGTTAAGAATTTGAGTTTGATAAGTTAGTTGAGGTTGATGTTGAGTTGTGATATAAAGTTGGGTTGGGCTGGGTATACATATCATCTGCGAGGCGATTTGGAGTAGCTGTCTCTGCGTCTTCTTTTGTATTAGTTTGACCTTGATCTCTATCTGTAGTGTTTTTTCTTCTTCTCATGATGTCTGGAAGATCGATGACGTCTATAGGAATCACTCGAAGAATCAGAGTAAGATCTTCGAGAGCGATGATAGGATTTTCTCACTGGAGACTACCTTTTCTTACCCAAGTATTTACCTATTTAAATACTATATTTACCTGGGGTAGCCTCTCTAGGCTTTGATCTCTTACTGAACTCAACAGTAATCGGTCTTCCATTTAACTCTACTCCTTGCATTTTTTACCGAGCAACTGTAGCATTTTTTGGATTCAAATATTTAGCGAATCCATATCCTCTTGATTGTTTAGGATCTCCCCGAGAAGATCCTGGTCCTGATCGAGGTTAATAGACAATAAAACAATACTCTAGCTCTCCGTGTTCTGAGAAGACATCTTTAAGTTTGTCTTCAGTTAATCTCTTATCAATATTTCCAATGTAAAGGCAAATATCTGTATAACAAAGGTGAGATACTAGGATCTTAATTAACTTCCTCATTTTTAGGTTTGTTGTCTTAACCTCTTGAACGAGATCGAATAGAATCCGAATCAGAATGCGCCATACAATTAAATAATATATATTTAAATCATTTTTGAATTTAATTTATTAATTTAAATCTCTATCAAAAGTAAAGTTCTTTCTCTAATTTTATTCTTTACTGAATCTTCTTTTTCTTCTCCTCTGCTTCCTTCACCCTTTCAGGATTATAATAATGAATCGTATGGTAACTGACATCATCTAAACTAATAGGAGAATCTTCATCAAGTCTTCTTATTACTTCAGGAGAAGCTATTCGACTGTTGATAATTGCTTCTCTGTTTTTTTTAAATTTATTAAAAACATAGAGTGGAATCATCAAAGATCCAAAAATAGCAAAAAAGATAAAGAAGTTATCTGTTCCAAGTTTACCTCTTTTGATTTGACTCATTATTGGATCTTTTCTAAATTATCTTATTTTGTTTTTTCTGACTATTTATGACTTTTAAATAACTTAAAGATGTTTTTATCCTGGTGTTTTAATATCATGCTAAAGATCTTATTCAGTTATTCCCATCTTCATATTCATCAATCTTATTTTATTTTGCCTACTTCCATCCATTGGAGGATCCACTTCTTTATCAATTACTTCATTCATCTCAGAAAGACTCATATTTTTTTATCTGATTTATCTCTCTCTATTTTATTCTTTTACCTATTTATTCTTTTATAAGTTTATCTTGCTCTTGTGGAGATAAATTACCTAACTTTTGATCTTTCTTTTTATCTTATGGATTCTATATATCTCCTTTCATCTTATTGAATTAATTATTATGATATCATAAAATCAGAATTAAAAATTATAGATTTATGATTGCATATAATCATTATTGAACATTCTTCAAGTTAGATTTTATAATTTAATTTTGATCTTAAATATTTATAATTAATCAAATAAATCAGATCGAACTTTTTGAATTAACTTTAGCCACAAAGAATAATAAGATTGAAGTAGTCGCTAAAATAGCTTTTACTAAATGAATTTTTCTCCATTTTACAAAATTATCACTAATTATCTCTTTTTCTTCTTCTGCAACTTCAGGTTAAATAGTATTTTTAAGAATTTTATTCAACTTATTATTAGTTTCCATCTGATAAAATACAACTGGAAGAATTGATGTAACTGTCATAGCTCCATAGAGCCAGTATTTTTTATTTTGTTTGAGTATAAGCTGCAACTGATGATAAAAAAGAAACACCTCCAGCTAAAGGTAAATATCTAATTCCCCATTTATAACCATTTTCCCAATGTTTTAATTGATCTTTTTTCTTAGAATATTGTTCTCTCACTTTATGATCAACAGCTACACTATAAAAAATACAACTTGCCACAAAGATAGAACCAGTACTTGGAATTTCATAAAGAATTTATTTGTTCATAATTTATTTATTATAAGATATCATAAAAAGTATTAAATAAAAGTATCATTCGATCTACTATATGATAGATTATTGGATTGTATATATTTTTTAATTTTAATAAAGACTAATACTGTTTTATAAAATGACAGATTTTTAATGTTTTTATTCCATAAAATTTTATAAACTTCTAAAACTTGGTTTTTTAGATCTATTCGATTCAGTTCTGTTAAATGTAGTAATCTATCTAATAAAATTCATAAATCTAGCTTGATAGTAACTTGGCTGTTGAGCACTTGTATCTTTTTTACCTAGTATTTTTTTCATCAACTTTTCACTTTTCTTCTGACGATCCCATTTCTGAGATATATCGATCAATGAAATATGATATTATAAATTATTTTAAAGATTAGATTTTATTTTTTATAACTTAGTCCAAAAGCTAGGTTATTTAGGTTTATTTAACCACTCAACTTTCATAACTAGCAAAGAGTAATCAATAATATTGAGATCTTTAAGAAAATTTGTATCTATTTTAAGTTGATTAGTTAACATTTTGGCATTATTTGCAGAAATATACAATTTATGTTCCAATTTAATAAAATCTATATCTTTTAAAACTACTATTTTTTTACTTGATACCCTATCCTCACTTTATTCATCAAGTAAAACTACTCTATCATCAGTAGATCCCTTCATATCGTAGATATTTTTAATCTGGTCATTTTCACAACCTGATATGTTCTTTATTAACAGGACATAGTAGGTACGATACATTTCTTTATGCTAGAGTTTAAACATACCATAAAATTTACTTATTAAGGTGTGAGGGTGGTTCATAAAATGTTAATAAAATAAAGGTAGTTCTTAGAGCAAGGTCATAAATTACTATTTAGGCACTGTTTTTAAAATATATTTATTATCTGAACTAAAAAAGAAAAATTAACCACTTCTCCCTCCTCCATTATTATTATTATCTCCTATTTGATAAAACTGATGATTATTTTTTATCAAATCAAAACTCTAATCAACTCCACGTATTCTATCATGTCTAATCAATGATTTAAATATTTGAGGTGAAAATAAAGTAACCCTACAATCCAGAAAAGACAAACGAGGCAAAATCAAAGCCTACTGCTAATAATCTAAAACCTCCTTAGAATTTATTCTAAAACTGATATCTTAGTTATAATGTATTTTTTTAATTATTTCAGGTTAGTCGTCATCATTCAGATACTAGCGATATGCCATTCTAATGCCAGTTAGAATAGTCATTATCTGAGTTACTTTTAAAAAGTCTATTTCGTTTTATTCTTCAAGAATGTCAAGTATTTTTTATTTAAGGCCTATATCGTTTCCTTCTAACAACTATTTTTGAGTTAATTTGAGTTAAAGGAGTTATTGTTAACGATTTTTCTTAGAAAAGCAGCTTTTAAAAAACTTTTTTATTTTCTTGTTTATTTTTTTATAAAGAAGAATCAATACAATCAAATATACAGACTAAACTATTCTTGTAAGGTTAAACAATGTGATTAAAAATAGCAAATGGTATTTAGGAGACGATGATTGACAGTTAACATCTAAAGCAAATATGCCTATCCCATAAATTAATTAAATTATTGACATACCAATCGTAAATCTTGTGATAAGTGTGTTTTATTAGTATTTTCTTCTATTTAATGCTGAACTTTAAGGCATATTTCTTTTAAAAAACCTATAAGTAAAAGCAGCTATAACTGTAAAGATAATAGAATAGACCAATTGTTCAATAGGGTAATAATAAGAAGCTTTTTTAATTCTAATATCAGTTAATTAACAAATCCCAAATATACTCATTCCTATCCATTCTATATCCAGGCTATCAAAACAACTATGAAGGAAACAGTCAAAGATGATATATGTTTACATTTAACATTAAACCATTTGTCTTTATATTTATAAAATTACTTGATTTAATCGATGGATTTACATTCAAAATGACATGAATCAAAAACTGAACTAAATATATATTTCTAGATCCATAATAAAAAGCTAAAAATAATCCAATTGTCAAACAAAATGATGGAAAATTGCTAGGCATTTATGTACTATCAGCATAATATGTGTAAAAGACTAAATAATCACAATATTACTAGCACATGAAAAAAGACAAATATTGCAGATCAGATATCCAATAAGCAACGCAAAAATAACATCTTCAGGAGAATGAGTAAATAACCGATACTTGATAAATACTATAATAAGGAGTAATTGGATGACTATTAAGATAGGACAAAGAACTAGAAAGATATATCTGTCTATTTGGTGGAGTTGAGCTATAGGCCTTAGTAAGATAAGATTTACCATATTTGATTTAAGTTTTTTTATAAAGATTAGTCATTCAGCTAAGAACATTTCAAAGTATGAGCTTAGTCGTAGTCAAGGCAAGAAACGTTGAATATTATTATCAGAATAAGGATACTCTGTAACCTCATCTTGTAGATTCTTATTTATAATTAAACTAATAACAATATGAATATTTTCTAAATATATTAAGGCTAAAGATAATTTGAATAATTTAAATATATTTTAGAATATCAAGTCATAAAAATGAACTAAATATATTAAAGTAGGTTGAGTATATAACAGTAGGTTAAGTATAAAAAGAAAATAGTTTCTGATTTATATCTCTAGAAAGTTCCTTTGTATCTAGCTACAACTATCATGAATAGAAAGTTTTCAATTTTCAATAAAATTTTAGTCAAAAGAATAAGTATTATTAATAGGCCATTATATCAATCAAGCAGCTTTTTTAAATAATCAAAAAAAGATGTCTAAAATAAAAATAAAATAAATATTAGTTGGTGGAATGTTGGAGGACTTCAGTCAATTCTATCCAAAAATAAATTAATTCCTTTCATAGAATAAACCAAACCAGATTTAATGTGTATCGGATAAACTAGAGTATGGTAATAAAAATAAAAATACTAAAACTTCAAAAACAAATTTCCTCCTTAATATAAACTATATTGGAATTATACAAAAAATAAAACAGCTAATACAACAGGAATTTTAATTCTATCGAAATATAAAGAAGAACCATTGAATATCATCCGAGATTTTCCTCATAAAGATTAAAGATTTAATGAAAGTAGAATATTAACCTTAGAATATTAATCTTGTTTCGTAGTAGCAGTATATTTACCTTACACAGGCACTTCAAGCTAACGTTGGAGATTTAGAATTAATTATTATGATTTGGCATTTATTGAGTATATGAGAAGTTTACTTAGTAAGAAAGCTGTTATTATAGCTGGAGACCTCAATGTTGTCCATGATAGATATAGAGATATAGAATATCATAAGACATCAGCTGGTAGAAGTGGAAATTATTCAAAATAAACTAATAATAATCTAAAAACTCTTCTAAATTTACCATTTATTGATACATTTAGATTCCAATATCCAAAATAAAAGAAGTATACAAGCTTTTACATTAATAAAGATGGAGCTAGAAAAGGATCAAGGATAGATTATATACTGATGAGTAAATCTTTCTTTTTGTATAAAGCTAAAATTCACGATAATATCTAAGGAGGAGGAAATCATTGTCCTATTTCTGCTTTACTTAAATTGAAATGAATGATAAATCATCTTTTTATTATAATTGTTTTCCCTTTTTAAATTGTTTAAGATTATTGGAATATATATAAAATTAAACAAAAATACTGTGAATATAAAATCCTCTTAATTTTATATCCAAATTTAAGACAATACACATCTTGGAATCATACAGGACGACCCAGAAATCCAAAATAAGGCTGGAGATTCAACTACATATTGACAAGCAATGAAATAGAAATCAATTAGGCCAATATTTTCGATTTACAAGAAGGAAGTGACCATTGTCCAATAGCAGCATACTTATCAATACATTGAATGATTTTACATATCATCATAAATAATCAATCAATTTTAATAGGATCATCTAATGTCACTCTTCCTAACTTCCCTTCTCTAAAATTTATTATTATCCGATCAAAAGCAGCATCATAATCAAATAACTGATGCTTACCACGAATATTATCCAAATAATCTGTCACGTTCATTGGCTTATCTATCCTCAAATTCTTCCAATACTTATCATTCTTATCAGCCTCGCATTGCTCTATTATATAACTAACTATTTTCTATTTAGATACTATCGACTCCTTGATCAACCCCAAAACAGCCATCTTCATGCCCAACTCCTTCGGTATCACACTAGGTATCATCACCCCAGGAGTATCAATCAAAAAAATCAAAGGATTACTCAATATCTTAAACCCATGCACTGATTTAGTAGTAGCCACAGACGCAGTAGCCTTAGCACTAGCTTTTTTATTCTAGAGATCAGATATACTTCTCAACTGATTAATCAATGATGACTTCCCAACATTGGGTATCCCACATATCATCAACCACAATCCAACCTGCTTATATTTATATTTATGATTCTCTTTGAAATAAGCCAGCATTCGTCGCATATCATCATGTTTTGTAGAACTTACAGCAAAACATTTTATCCCATAATCATTATAATCAGATATTATCTTGTCTGTCTTAACTTGATCACATAAATCGTATTTGTTGAATATTATTATTTTCTATTTTTGGTTGCGTTTTATTATCTAATCGAATTATGGATTGCGACTGCAGTATGGTATCCTTGCATCTCTTATCTACAAAAATACATCTGTCTTATGCACGTTTTATTATATCAGTCTTAAAGCTTTTCTCATATGCCCTGGAAACCAATTAATATGATCTTTTAAAGAGCTGATCACCTTCATTGATAAGCAATAGTTTAATTTAATTATAATTATAAATAAATGAATACTCCCAAATACAATATCAATATGGGTCGAAATGCAGTGAGTCCAAGTCCCATTCGCAGCAACACAAAAGGAAGATACTTCTCAATGGATGAAGTTAACAAATTACTAAAGACCTCAATATAGCCAAAACTACATTTTCTAATGGAATAATTATAAGATCGACAACACATCATAGCTAAACTAAATAACAAACTAAACTAAAACGATTAAAAATTATTACAACAAAATACCATAATATAAACCTACCTAAAAAAGAACAAAAATCATCAAGATCACAACCACATAATAGGAACTATCAATCAATTGATCAATGATAAAATAAAACAATTCAAATAAACTATTCAAAATCAAATAAAATCTATCAGCAAGAAAGTATAAACTTAATTTGACTATAGAAAGATATAAAATGTTATTAAATAGGAAATATAGCATATTAAAAATAATGTTAATTAATTTATTGATACTAATAAGAAAAAAAGTAACATGTATTGGCAAAAAATCAAATAAGCTCTCAATAAAATCAATTCGAAAATATAACATACAGAAAAAGGGATCATCAATGTCAATAATAAGTTAGATCAGTTTCAACAACTAAGAAATAAAGATAGAGAAACTATCAAGTAAATACAAAATTCAAAAAATGTTGTTAAAAATTTAATACAACTCAAAAAGAGTGTATAAAATATATATGGAAACTATCAAGCTGTACTTATACTTCAAAAAAACCTCAAACAAAAAATATAAGAACAAAATCTATAATCTATCTGGCACTAGCCTTCCTCGTTTCTCAAATCATCTTCTAAAATGATTCTTCCTCAATAAGATATAGTTGCCTTGTAGTATTCAAAATAATATATAACTAATAATAATCAACAAGCCTTTGATTAGTGGAAACCTTATTAAAATATAACGTAACCAATGGTTTCACCTTTAAAAAATTATGATAAAAATAAATCAGTTAGCGATGTCTTCAACCTTCAAAAAACATCTCCTCTCAATCCAAAATAAACATCTTAACTCTTCTCCCTAAACACCTCAAATCAAATAGTAGCCAAAAACAATAACTCTACCTTTTTACTCAACTATTCCCTTGAAACAAGAAAATAAATGTCTCATGACCTGAAATAAAGATTATTAGAGCTAATATAAACTAAAAATTTATCAAAACCTCTATAAATAAGATATGACTAACAAATAAACTACCTCAAAACTATCGATGGTAACTACCTGTTTGATATCAAAGGAAATATGTTCAAAATCAATCTACAAGAACTAGATATACTTTAAAGCTAAGGTATTGTAGTAAAAACTAAAGGAAAAAGAAATTTATCGCAATCATCAAAAATAAAGAAAACTAATTGTTGATCAATCATTCATAACTTATAATCACCTTTTCTCTTAGCCTATATATTTTTCATCTTCTTAACTGTCTATTTCAATTTAGAATTCAACACCATCTTCATCTACCGCTCCTTCCGACTCCTCTAAATATCCTCATTCAGCTTCTTAAACATCTACAAACTAGTCTTATCCAAGTTGTTTATATAAGTTGTGTACTTATTCTTTTATTCATCCATTTTCTCTCTCATCACAACCTATTGAGTCTCAATCTCAGTATCAACGATACCTATTTTCTACTTCAATATTTTAATTTGATCAGACCAATGCTTTCCTATCTAATCATTTTTCTATTTTTATCTATCAGCAAGTTATCCCTCTTTGGTTTTTAAACTAATAACTTCTGCCTGATACTCTAGTTACTTTTTCTTTAGATATTAACATTATTGTTGTAGCTAATTGTATTAATCTTCAACAGATTATCTTACGTCACTTATCTTTTTAGCTTGTTAATTTTATTGATTTTCTTTGTTCATCCATGATTGCATTCCTTTTCTTAGACTCTTAAGTTCATACTAAAAACTCTATTTTATACCTTTTATTTTTGCATCAGTTTCCTTTTTAAGAGCACTTTCATATATTTGATTCTAAGTTGCTATTTTTTCAGCTAAATCTTCATAATTATTCTCATTTTATGTTTTGTATTTTGTAAATATGGCCTTCTTTTTTTGTTTAAGATTATTTTATTGTTCTTATTTATATGTTTTCAGTTTTAATGCGTATTTATTTCTAATTGCTTGCTCTTCCTTTTCTGACTGTTTACTAAGAGATGAATTAAGTTCTCTAATTTCTTGTTCATATCTTGATTTAATATTTTGAACTTAATTGACATGATTGATCACAAACTATTTATTTTTAGAATTAAAATCGTTATTTTATGCTTTTCTTTTCTCCTCAAGCTACCTTACTTCAGCCTCTTTTCCACACTTAAGCTTCAATCTTTAAGCATTATAAAATTAAACCAACTTATCTGTTAATCTATGATATTGTTCATTTGATTTCTAATGAATATGAATCTTTTACTCTTCAATTCCGTCTGATATTGACTTTTTTATCTGCTTTAAATTACTTTCATATTGATTATTCATCTATTTACTATATTCATTTTTAATATTTTAGTACTTTTATTATATCTTTTGTATTTATTTCTTACTGCTACTCACTATTCTTTGAATCTATGGTTATAACCCCTTTAAGGTATTTTATGTTATTTCTTATAGCTTTTTAGCCTCCCATCTTTACTTCCTTTCTTGCTAGTTTTTCTACCAAATCTATCTCTGCTTTTTAAGATCAAGTTCAAAATTTTCTTTTATTTTCTTTCTATTAAGAGTAATATTATTTTTCTTTTGATTCAGTTCTTACATTCTGTTAATAATATCTTCTTTTTCATTTGTTAATTTTTCTACATGTTCAAGATGCCTTTGACATCTTTATTCCTCCATTTTTATTTTTTCTTTCTTTTAACCAGCTAATCTAACTTTTAAATGTTCAGTCATTTATTCTAAAGCATCAGCCTATTTTTTATAAGATCTATTCCAATTATTTAAACTATCTTCTTGAAATGATATTTCAAGTTGTAAAGACTCAAGACTTCCTCTTAGCTAAATTATTTTCATTTTAGTATTTTGAAGCTGATCCATATCTTCAAGATATCTATGATGCTTCAAATCAATTTGTTGAGCATAGTTATCTATTTGATATTAATTTTATTTCTAAAGTGAGATAGGAGTCTCGTTGATTATCATCTTTTACAAATTTTTGCGTTTTTCTTTAATGAGGTTATCAAGTAGACCTTTTTTTGATTTTTATTCTTTGTATTGAACTATCTTCTTTTATAAGTCAGGTTTCATAGTCATCAAATTTAAATTATAAAAATATATCAATAAATTAGCAATAAAAAACATCAAAACATATTTATAATTACAATTTATCATTATTTGCTGATATCTTTTGATTTTTATTAAGATTATGTATTTTATTTCAGCTAATTTTTCTGAAGATTATCCGATGATAAAAAGGCAGGTTCGATATGAAGAGGCATAGCTAGACCAACATACTTGGCTACTTTTTAAATTTTAGATTTTTGATCTCTAATAACTCCAATTTGAAAAAATTATAAATACTCACGATGGATTTGTAAACTTTACATATATCGATAGATTGGATCAACTTGACGACTATCTAGAGAATCAAAGTTAGCCTGATCGAACATCTATTTAGTTATTAGATGGTTTGTTTCAGGAGTATACTTAGTAAATAGTTAAAGTAACTTTTGATATTTCCTCATAATTAACTTTATAAATAAAGTAGAATAAACCTTATTTAAATAATAATTAATATATTTAGTAATTATTATTAAAGGGGTTGGGGTTGGGGTTGGGGTTGGGGGTTGGGGTTGGGGTTGGGGTTGGGGTTGGGGTTGGGGTTGGGGTTGGGGTTGGGGTTGGGGTTGGGTATCAAAACTGTTCATCTTTTCTTATCATAACCTAAAATGATAAACATCAAGAATCTCATCAACAAGAGAACATAATAAAGCAATCAATACTAATCAAAAAATATAATTTTCAATCAAAATAATGCCAATGAGTAATACAATAACAAAAAATAAAAGATAAATTCATTGAATAGCAATTATGAAAAGAAGAAATATTCTAATTAAATAAAAACAGGATAAAGAAGATAACAATAAATAAATTATAAGATAAAAACATAAACAAAAATATACGATCTATATTTTATATTTAGAAATAATTCTTAAGCAATGTCGATCAATAATTTAATCAATTTACTCATCAAAATACTAGAACTAAGATTTGTCAATTTAAAAGAAGCTTAATAAACTCAAAACTTTGATAAAATTATCAATTATCTTACCAAAAAAATCAATAAAATGATTCCATAAGATATGATTCGCTTCCTCTTCAAATTAAAAAAAATAAAAATGAATAAAATAGATATCAAAAGACTATCTCCTTTCATTATAGCCATTATCAATCAAGTAAACTTTTATTTAATATAGTTTTCTCAACGTTCTTTCATATAAAAGTCATAATCGAATAAAATATATTAATCTTTTGATGTTATTTCAATAGAATCTAATTTTAAACTACTTCACAGTTTACATTATCTTCATTTTATATCTGGTATTTAATTTTAGCCATTAATATCAGAACTTATTGTAATGAATTTAAATTATTTTCATAGTATAGTCAAAGATTATCTTGATAAAAATACATAAAATTTTAAAGTGCATAGAATACAATTGAGTTTCTATCTTAGTTTGATCAAAATATCAATATAATACAAATTATCATCATAAAAAATCATAAATTTTGTCAAAATTATCAAAAAATTTAGGTAAATAAAATAAAATTTAGTAAACATATTGAAGATAACATATCAATTCTATTTGATCTAGCTTGTATTCTTCTTGAAAATAAAGTAATTTTTAAAAAGAGTAAAGGCTAAGGAATGAGTAAAAATGAAGAACTATCTTGGATAATTGAGACTATTTCATAAGAAATATAAAAACCTTTTAAATTAATTAAAATATAACCTAAATATCTTCTTAAATATATATAAAATTTAAAGAATTTAAATGAAAATTAACTATAAAATCTTTAACTAACATAAATAAAAGAAAAAACTATCAATCAAGTACTTTAATTTACATTTAAAACATATCAAAAATATTGGCTTTCAAATTATTTAACAAATTTATAATAAAAAGCAATATAATAATGGTTTTAAGAGTCTCTTAAACTAAAAAAATAATATCTGAACTCAATATTACTAATTTATCATAATTATATTATAGATAAAAAATAAAATATCAATAAAGAATTCAATAATTTAGTTAATCTCTGTATTGAATATTTCAGCTAGTTAAGTTTCAGCACCAAAGCTATCATTCTTCAAATATGTTTCTAAAAGAATAGATTGAATCTTAAATCAATGTTAGATATATTTTTTAATCTTGATCAGCATTCAGATAAAAATAAAGAATAATTCAAACAAATAAAATTTTTTAAATCAAGCTAATCTATCGAATAATATTTAAAACTATTTTAATATTGGCCACAAGTTACTAAAATAAGTTCTATTACCTTTGATTCATATCGAGAAGGAATTTTCATTAAAATACTTTTGAAAAATATTTTCTATCTTGAAAATAATAGCTTTTTTGCTCATCTTATGGCTGAAAGAATGGCAATATAGTCGTAATTTTTAGATTTATTTATGAAAAAACATGATAAATTTTGTCTTTAAAATAGAACATTAAGTAAAAGAAAATTATAAGAAGCCCAATAAGGTAGTTTTAGAAAAGAACTACAAAATTAAACTTTAATTCTCAGTGAAAAAGATGATAAAAATAAGTTAAGTTAATATTATTTAGTTAAATATAAACTTAGACTCAAAATAAAAAGATCTGTAAGAATATTCAAATTTTCTCTTCAAATACTATAGTTTCTCAATAAAAAGAATAATAAATATGAAGAAATCACTAATTCATCTTATTTTAAGTAAATTTATTCTGTTTTTGATGAAGATATGACAAGCTTATATTTTCCTTAACTTTTTACATAGTAAATTATTAAAAATATGAACTAGATCATTTGTTATCTTGAAAACAAACAAATTTTACAAAAAGAGGATCAAATTTATCAAATAAATTAATGGATTATTAATAAAAAATTGAATAGCTAATAAAAATCAATGGATATTATCAATAATTTAAAATAAAGTAGTTTAAAATAAGACAAAAAGAGGTTTCAAAGTTTCAAAGTCTCAGATAATGAAAATATATTAGATAATGAATTAGTTGAATGAAAATCAATATTGATCATGCCTATATAATTTTAATAATATTAACAGCTATTTATCGATTAGAACTCACTCCCACCTGAACTATTTATCCCACAATAGAGTAAATATCATCACATTTATATCGTAATATATTCAAATGATAACCCAATAAAACCAACAAAACCCTCAAATTTATCATCTGGTTCAAATCTATATTAGAATACTACTACCTGACCGATACAACTATAACTATCGAACCACTATATCCACCAATATCTTCATATCACTTGCATAAAAGTAATCAGGCTACCTCTAGCATAACACATAAATAAAAGCCAAATAGTTATTCAACCTTTCTTCAGATGTCTCTTCATTCAAAACCTGGAGTAAAAGTTCTGCAAAGAATCGTTGGTACTGTTACTGGCAACAGAACTCAGTGGCTGCACTTTGAAATTTTTATACTCCTGTCAAAGTCAAAAAAGCCACAAAATCCAAAATTGGTTTAGGATCCTAATTCATTATTACTTTACTTCCAGTTTGCTGGTTATCAGCGCAGAAAATAACTCAATTAAACTATAATGCTTTATCTCCATATTCTATTACTTTTATTATCTTTACATCGGTATGTAAACCAACTTCTAAACATGTACGATTCGTTCAACTATCTTTTCAACCGGTACTTCCACTATCTTCTCGACTATTTTCTCCAGCACATCTTGCTGAGAAGTTGAAACAGGTGAAGATGCATTTTGAAAAGATACTTTTTTTTATCCTTTAAGAGAAATTTGTTGAATAGGGCATATTTTATATTATTTTTTATTTAAAGATTTAGATTGAAATTCAAGTTAAATAGTCTTAGATTGCATTTTAAGTTTTAACTTTTTTATAAAATCTTGATTTATCTCATTTCCATTTTATTTAATAGTACTTTTTCGTCCACTTCCTGATTGTCGAACTGCTGATGACATTTTTAAACTTTATCTGATCAAAAAATGAGAATCTCTTAATGCTGGATTACGTATTACTTATGTTGTTTTTTCAATTGCTGTTACCCAAGACCATTTTTCTTGATGATCTTGAGCAGAAAGATAGAAATAGGTGTCATCAGATTAGACTCTAAAAACTTGAGATTTTTAGTATTGATTTTTATAGAATGATTTAATAGTTGTTATGTCTTTTAATAAGATTTTTTAACTTGGATTTTTATATACTCCATGCATCTAAAACGCATAGAGATGGGTTTTGGTCAAAACTAAAGACTGCCTTCTCCACTCTTTGTGAATTCTAGATCTTTTATAAAGAAATCCTTCTTTCACCTTATTGACGCGAACATCCTGTTCAACCTACTCATCTTTATGCATTTAATTCCAACAAATTTTATTAAATAGCAAGGTTAGATAATATACATCATTTACGAGATGTCAAACTATGACTGATAGTTTTTGATAAGTTTTGACGGTGGCAAGAAATAGAAGTTGATGGAGTAGAATTAGCCACACTCATCCTTCTAAAAGTCTCTTTTGCTCCTTATACTTTGTCTTTACGCTTTATCTATCTTGGAGGGTCCTAGATGTATTCTGGAAATGGTGTGAAATAACCAAATAGTCCTGATTTATTTGGGTTGTTTGATTTCCATTTGTTCTCATGTCCAAAAATATTAAACTTTGGATCTTTGCTTTTTTTCTTGATAAAAATAAAAATACTTCAGGAAACTCAACTTCAGTACCATATATTTTTTTATCTTTATTGAAAGTGTTCTTTGGGTGTAAATTAATTTTGAAGGCATGTTCTCCTTCAAGAGACTTATCTTTCTTATGACGATCAACTTCAGTCTGATGAGCTCTTTAATAAGGATCTTCCATATATTTGACAGGCTTGAAGAAAGATCGAATAACTGTGCTTTGTTGATTAGCATAAGCATTTCTTGGCTGAGAAATAACCTTTCCATCTTATTATCGATTTCTTTTTGGATTCTTTTCAGGATTATTTTATTCAGTATAGTTGTAAGGAACTTTTTGAGTTTCCTTCCATCCTGAGGCTGGCTTGAAAGCTTGATCCTTAGTAAAGGTTTTCCTAAAAGTTTAGTTCTCAATTTGAAGTAATTTTCTGTCAGGGTCGATATATTAATCTTTAACTTGTCCTTCGAAAAGTGAATTAATTGGAGTAAAGTGTGATTTTCTGAGTTGTCCTGATCTAGTAGGATTGGTGTAGAATCCTCGAGGCTTGGTGACTGGTTTTCCAGACTCATTT
Organism: Bugula neritina; assembly: GCA_964035545.1. Classification (NCBI taxonomy): domain Eukaryota; kingdom Metazoa; phylum Bryozoa; class Gymnolaemata; order Cheilostomatida; family Bugulidae; genus Bugula; species Bugula neritina. The sequence continues at coordinate 22,304 of CAXIUT010000090.1, forward strand.
TTAGGATCTAAAATAGCTGAATAAATACGAAGAACAGTTTTATATTGGCCATCATCACCAATGGCATGAGAGGCAGGAGAACTGAAGAGTCCAAATCTTCTTTTAGATCCAAGAGTATCAGCTTATCTGACATGAGTTGCTCTGAGGGCTTATACTTAGCTCATCTGTTTATTGTAAATAAATATAACTGAGGCATTTAATTTTATTATTTATTCAAAAACTCATCTTCATAAAAATAGTATTTGATTAAACATTCTTTTTTAAACTAATTTATATCAAAAAACAAAATTTTATGCCAATTCATCTAAATTTAAATCATAATTTAAATATTATGATCAAGCTAAGTTTACTTTTTCTGTTGTTATTGGTCGTTTCACTGCAACAGGATAACTAATCCAAGATCAAATAGGATGTAGATGACATAACTAACACTTTGAGAACTATATAGGCTCAGATTGATCGACTTCAGAATCGCAATAGACAATTAAAACTAAGATTTAGTCGGCTCTTTGAAACAAATTTACAAATTAAGATAAAGAAATTAACATTAACAATGTATCTATCATTCCTAGCATAAGCATTCCCTATAAAGACAATCTTTACTTTACTATGATGATTCAAAAAAAATCAAAATTTCTTTACTTTAAGAGGCGATATGATCTATTAAACCAAATAAAGATCAACTATCTTGGCTACCATTCGAAATGAATACACTTACTTGGCATAAACTCACAATAATGGTACTTTGCTTTTGAATAAATTGAAGGTTGCCAACAAAAAAACTCATCTATAATATTAAATAGGACTAGATTTAAGTAAAGCTTGGGGATTTAAAGCAGATAGCATCTTTTTAATAAATCCATTTAATAATCCTAATTACTTAGTTGCAGATCATAACAATGGAATAATACTCTATTTTGATCGATATGGAACAATAATAAAAGAAATCAAAGTAGGAAAAAAGATAATTCAAATATAGAAACATGCCCATAACTTAATTATTTTATCATAGGGATAGTTATTATTTTTTAATTTAAATAAAAATTCAACCAAAACAACCTGTCTACTTCCATAAGGTCAAATATAGTATTTTAAATTCTAATAATCCAACTTCAAATACATCTATCTAGCCCAATAAAGATATCTTTACCAGTATGATTTAGGATATTAATGTAAACCTATTCGATCATATCATATTCCAACAAATTCATCGATTTATTTGACCAGTCAAGTTGCCTTCATCGAATCTAATAACAACCATTATGCTCTTAATTTGACATAAGGAACTTTTAAACCCTATACCTTACCTATTGAGTCATGCAAAGGACAATCTAAATTAACTGTCTCTAAAAAAATTTCTTCACAATATATTATGTCAAGAATATGCATAAATTAATAGAAGATAGTAATTTCTCACATCCTTGTTGATTTAGATATGAAAACAGGAGATATAGCAGACTTTTCTAAATTTAGAATACCTTTGCTTTTACTATCTTTTGGAGTCATTATTTATGTGACAGTAAAAAATAAAAAGAAATAAAATAATATTCAATAATAACAGGTTTTCAAAGATATTTTAATGGGAAAAATAACATAAGAATAAGTAATCACAGTAGAATAAACAAAAGTAAAACATTAAACAAAATAAATATCACTTATTAATAAAAAAAAATATACAATGAATGATAAAGGGCTCAATAAGATAAAATAAAATTGAAATTAGTATAAGAAATATGATTTTTATGATAAATAAATATCAACTAATAAATAAATAAATTATAAAGTTTATCTTGAATAAATGAGCTAGGTTAACTAAAGCAATGTTGCCTTCAATTTGAAAAACAATTAGTCAGTTGTTTTCGAAGTAGATTAATCATAAAATCATTAGTCTAATCACGAATTTGATCCTAATTCCTCACCAATAATCACATAAAATGTACCCTTTAGAAGTCCTATGAAACCAATCAGCAACTGGTATATTGGTAGTAATATTGCTCTCAACCTTTGCTATGTAGCATTAGCTTTAATTCTTATCTTAACTAAAACCTAACTTGGAAAAGCATTTGCAATAGCCTTTGTTGTTTCAGTTTATCTTATCTATCTAGTAATAGCCTATCATTTCTCTAACTTGCTAGCTCTAGCTAGTCTTCAGAGTATTCACTAATACAAATCTACTTTCAAAAAACTGACTACTTCAAACTGTTCTTTAAAGTTTAAATATATACCTTCAAAAAATCATATTGATGAGGCTGCTAAAGTTTACCAAGAATAATATGATAAGATAAAAATAGTAGATAGAAGTGGATCATTTTATAGTATATAAAGAAATTTCTAGGTAATTATGATAAAATATCATAAAAAATTCTTTTACTGTGATAGTGTTTTTAAGCAAGAGTTCTTCATGATTTTAGCGATTTTGCAGATAAATGCAGAAGAGAACATTAGTCTCGTCATACTAAGTATCTTTTGAAAGGAAAATAGAAGATAGAACTCATAGTTGACGATATGGTGAGCGAGATGGGATTTTTTGTTGATGAAGATAACTGTTATAAATGTGTATTTTTTTTAACTTTACTTACAGGATTTGGAGTTTATTTCGAATTTTTTATGAAAAATAGAGTTATCAGATATGAAATGGATATAGTAAAAGAAATAAGTCCAGATTAAATAAGAAACAGATGAAAATAATGATAATCTATTGTAATAATTATTAATAATATATATTCATTAGGGGTTGGGGTTGGGGTTGGGGTTGGGGTTGGGGTTGGGGTTGGGGTTGGGGTTGGGGTTGGGGTTGGGGGGGTTGGGGTTGGGGTTGGGGTTGGGGTTGGGGTTGGGGTTGGGGTTGGGGTTGGGGTTGGG
>CAXIUT010000091.1:0-33375 GCA_964035545.1 Bugula neritina
CCCAACCCCAACCCCAACCCCAACCCCAACCCCAACCCCAACCCCAACCCCAACCCCAACCCCAACCCCAACCCCAACCCCAACCCCAACCCCTGGATATTAGATAGTTAAATAAAGTATTTAATACTTTTTAAAATCATTTATTGTTATTAATGAATACCATAGCATAAATATTAATTTATACTATTTTCTATACCTTTTTGTTTCTATATTATTGGAAATTCTGTATAATCACAACATATGAAACCGCCTCCTCTCCTGAAATTCGACAAAAAATCATCTATAGAAACAATCCAACAATACCTCTACTTTCCAACCCGATCAGCCGGAACAGAAGACATCAACCAATAACAACTTAAATCATTTCTAATAGTAATAATAGTCATAACATCCATTTTAGTTGCAACCATTTTTGCAATCAAATTCATGATAGTACTTCTAATACTAACTAGGCTACCACTAATACATACGGATAGTCAAATAATTGCGAGTAAACATTTCTGATGTTCAATGGGTGGGAGTTTTACGTGTCATGCTCCAAATGCCAACAAGGTTTCAAAACTAATATTCATGGACAATGTTTGAGTAGTTGATTAATGATAGATTTGTTATTATGATATATCAATGTTTTCTATTGCACCCGCAAGCACGCTTATACCCCTCTGTATCGCCCTAAGGAGATAGACTTTTCTGACGCTATGGCTTTTTAACCTGCTTTGGTATTGGCTTAGGCAGGGAATCTTGTGGTTATATTTTCTATTAGATTATGCTAACTGATCTAATTTTTCCTTAGTGAGGCAGAGGTTAATGATTCTGGTCATCGATTTGGTTATCATTGATCCAATATCCTCTATACTTGATTTTTCCATTTTCCAGTAGCTATCCATATCCATGTCTGAAGTTATTCTAAAAATTGCCTCCATATATCATACCGTTTCCATAGTTGATCTATCCATAACCACATTTTTTATCATTATAATATTCCCCTCGATATTCTATTGATGTTTTATTTTACTTGAAATAACCTTATCCATGACGAAGTCCATTAGAAAAGTTACCCCGGTAGTAGTTGCCATTCGACCAGTAGTACTATCCCTCCCCATTCGGTCTATTTCTCTAGTAATAGCCTACATAGGTCTATCCATTGTTGAATCTTTCAGTACCCATTCCATGCTTCAATGAATTTTTAAATTATCCCTAGTAACGACTTCCATTTTTCATCACAAATACTCCAAAACCTTCAACCCGATCTTTCTTCCATTCACCAATATAACTCTATCCTGATGGACTTGTCCACATACCGCTTCCAGTTTTATGAGCATTCTACCACTGGCCATCATAAATCTACCCATTACCCCACTCGAAAACTCCTCTCCCATGCTTGACTCCCTTCCTAAACTATCCCTTATAGTTTGAATTATCTGGAAGATACTAATGACCTTGGCCATGTTTGAGGTCGTTTTTGAGTTATCCTTAATATATTTTACCTGAGAAGTAGAAGATGATTCCTTTTCCATGTTTTTTTCCTTATTCTGAAAGCTATCCAAAGTAGACTCCATTTTGATATTTTTTTATTTGAAATAGTGAGGGAGATATTGTTCTAAATATATCATTTTTAGGTTTATAAAATCGATGAATCCAATCAACTTCATTAGAACCAAATGTCTGTCTGATAGGATGAATTATCTTTTGCTAGGCTAGTTCAGCTTGACCCACTTTCAATTCATGTTGAGATGGCACCTGAATGAGATAACTTTTCTTCTATTCTGGTAAATCAGACTTTTATATATTTTTAAATTTTTAATGACTTTTTAAATCATTTTTTAAAGTAAGACCTGTTTTCTAACTGAATTGACTTGTAGCTTTTTAGACAAATACACTACTTTGTTTTGATTTTTATCTTGAATAATGAGGATTTGATTTTTATGGTACAAATGAGCTGTCTTTTTAGTTAGTTAGTTATTTTATGACATTTTATGGATCATCTGGTTTGTTAGGTCTTCTATCTGTTCTACTTTGCATTCTGAGAGGAGAAATATTGTTAGAACTTGGTACTGTTACAGGTTTGATGCTTGGTCCTTGTGTTGTTCTGCTTTAGTTTCTCTAGAAGACAGTGGTAGTGGGTTGCGTTTTGAATTCTGATGGATTTTAATAGAAGTTGCTGAGAGTTTATTTGAGAGGTCTTAGTGGTTTTACATCGATAGTTTTACTGAAGACAGTTTCTTGTTATCCATATTATTTATATCTCTGTGAAAGTTTATTGATATTAGAGTGAAAACTGAAATCAAGTTTATTGATATTTTGTAGATAAGCATTCATATTGTTATTAGTTGTTGGATTATATGAAGTATTAATGGTATTATTTCCATTTTTATTGTTATTATAGGCATTAATAAGTTTATTTCTTCCTTGAATATTTCTTCTATTTTTAGGCGGAAGTAATTTATTTTAATCCGCATCGATAGATATCTAGGTCTGTTCTTTTATATTTTTATTTTTGTAAATTTCTTATTAATTGATATCAAGAGTAAGATAACTTGGTTTATGTAGGGGATGAAAAGGATAACTTTACTATTGCAGTTCTGGAACTAATTGAAGATCTTAGGTTTGAACTTCTTGTGATGTTTTGTTTGGTTTGTAGACAGGAGAGCGGTAGAATGGTTTGACTGGTTGTTTGCGATGAGCTAAATATAAACGTTTTATTTATGCTTGTTTTTAGTCCTAGTTCAAAGGATATTATAACTGACGACTTGTTTTATACAGACTGGCTGAACTACGATCTTGCTTAGCTATTTAATTAATTTGTTTATCTTATTTTAATCTTTTAAGTGTGTTCGTGTTGATCATATCTCCTCTTTTTAAAAATTTACGAATTTGGTCTATCTCTGGCAATCCTGAGTGATTTTGATGAATGGAGGCAACTGCTGGCATTTTTTGACCTCCATCAGATGAGACAGAATCGTTTTTAAAGAGAGAATTGTCAGATTAGTCTTATCTTTATTTGAGAGGAATGAGAATGATAGGCAAATTATTATTTTGAGTTTATTTTTATTTAAGTGATTGAGGCTAGTTATTAGATTTTTAAAGTTTGAGGGGTTTCTCTTCCATCTATAAAATTATTTATCAATTTTAATTATTATGAAACATAAACATAAATAAACTATTCCTAACTCTTATTGAAGAATTTGTAATATGATCACAATCAATCATTTCATGGTATTGTTCTCTCTCTTTTAGATTAGATCAGAATATGAGTCGTATTGACCAGAATTTATGGAACAATCTTTCAGTAATTAGACTATTGCTTGCTTTCGATGATTTCTTTATTTGAGATTTCTCCAATTTTAGAACTTTTTCCACGACTAAGAACTTCTCCATTGATTCCATTTCCATTTTATAAATATTTTTTTGGAGATCTAGCCTCTTGATGATTGTTGTATTTGTTCAATACTCATATATTTTGTTATTCTTTGACTTATTTAATTCTATTTCTGAATCCTTTTTAACTTTTTTAGTTTTTTATGCTATTCTAACCTTTATATTTCACATTTTTCTTACAATTATTTTTATTCTAAAATCGGTTCCATCAATTGATATCGCTTTTTTCTTTTGTGATTTTTCTTTTTTGAGACTTTTCTTATCTTATAAACTTTTCCAGATATTATTTTTTTAATAAACTAATTATTTTCTTATAGCTAATCAACTTTAATTTGTTCTTTTTTTATTCCTTTTTCAAGTTTAATAGCTTCATCTTATTTACTATTTTTCATATCTTTTTAAAAATCTATTTTATGTTCTTATATTTTAATAGATTCAAAAGTCTATTCATTTTAATTCTTTATTTCTCCATCAAAGAATCTTGATCTTTCCAAAATAGTAATACAATCAAAATACCACTACCAGATAATAATCATATTTTTACCCATCAAATCTTCAAATATCGTCTTTTAGTCCTCCTACCATCTCTATATTTCATCAATTATTGCAAATATTATTTTTGAAGATTTCTATTAGGTTTATGTCTTGAAAGCTTAAGCATATTCCAATGCTCTTTCAGGGTCCATTTGCTTAAAAATACGATATGTTGTGCTTTTTAACTCATCTTCTAAAAATGGAAGGTTAATTTGTTGTTTCTTTGGGAAAGAGTCTTACTAAAATATCATTAATTTTAAGTACAATATTATTATCAACAAAAAATAAGTATTTTGAATTTAGCAACATTCAAAAACAATAAATTTTCTTACACAAACTAAATTCTATTCAAAGAATGATCTTTTGATTTAATATTGTTATAAATTTCGATTTAATAACGAATATTTAAATATGAAAGCTCTACATATTTTGTCTAAATAGGCAACTGACAAACAAAAACCTTTACAGCTTTTCTCCAAATTGAAGGAAATTAAAAAACAAGAAGAACACATCTAAGGAGTGCCTATAGTTGAGTCAGACAACTAGGATGCTGATCATTAAAAATAACATATTCTGGTCATTCAGCAAAGACTTCAAGAGTTTAAAGAAAGAAAAGCGAGAGAAGTAGCTGAGATCTATAACAAAACGCAGGAAAGCATCGAAAACATCGTACTCAGGTTGAAGGATGACATCCAGTATGAAGCACTTTGCGTTATGAATCCCAATAGTAAAGGCAGTATTGAAAGACAAAGTAAAACAAACAAAGATATGGGATCGACTCTGAGTGGTTCTATTGAAAAAAGCAAACAATTAGACACCCCATAATTTGATCTTCCTTCCTCAAAAGCAAGACCAAATGAGTTGACAGTCGACTTGAGAGAGTTCACTTTGGGACAGAAAGAGCAAGGCTCTTCTAACCATAGTAATAAAAGCAAGAAATAAGGAGAATAGTCTGAAGTAAGTGAGTTCAGAGTAAACGGTCGTTAACCTTCTAGTCGAAGAATAAAAGACAAAATAATGAACTCAAACAAAAACAAGAACAAGTGATCAATACTATATGCATTTATATTCGATAAAGCTTATTTATACATTTACTCAGTTGTTTTTAAAAATCATTATTTAATTATTATTTAATCTTCATGAACAACAATAACTCAACATCCCTCATCAGATCAACAATCAACGTCTTCATCTGCATAGCAGTATTGATTTCTCTCTTCCAAGAACTAGATATCTTTGGATCAAGTAGTGACTCAAACGCAACAGAGCAAAGTGCATAAGCTACTCCAGAAATCAATGTTAATGGAACAAAAGTTGATGGACTTGTCATTCTTACCACAGACAGTTTTAGGAAGGAATTTAAAGATCTACTCATAGAAAAATAATATAACATAGAAATGAAAGATTTTCCATTTGAAGGAGAATAATACTGGATCAATTTGTTCCTTACACACGGACATATACTAGTTGTCTTTTTTTTGGTCTCAAAGTATCAAGCAGAATAAGATCAATCCAAAAAAACCAAATGGATGATCTTAGGCATGGTTCTAGTATTTGGATGGATGTTTGTCTCACCTTCTCTTAAAACTCAAAGACTCGGATTGGAATTCAAAGGAGTTGTAGTCTATCAGAAAGACAGTTTTACAAAAGATTAAATCGCAAATAAAATAACAGCTTATGAAGAAGATAGCGTTTTTGGACTTGACCCTCTTCCTTAAGAGCCGAAAGCAGTGAGAGCTTAGACAGCAGAGACAATTGAGCACTCATAGCCTCCACCGGAGACTTATGTATAAGTTCAAGAAGAAATAGATGATTTCTGATGATTGTTAACCATAAATATAATCTTTCTTATTAAATATACTGACATAGTTTTGGTTTTTAATTAATTTAGGACAGTAAATTTCGAAGATAATGGAAGATTGATGATAATAATAAGAAATGGGGAACTGTTTATAGGCAAAGAAAAAGGCAATGCCGATTCCAGTAAAACCTAGAAGAGAAAATAGAGAAAGATAAAAGATATCAAGACCATCAGTTGAGCCTTCTTATCCATCTATTGAAGATGTACTGAGATCATAAAAAATAAATTAGAGAAAAAGGAAATCAAAAGAGTATAACTATGCATGATACATTTAGCTTAGATACTTTTCAAATAAAAATAACCATAATTGTCGATAGTAATGTAAATTTTATTTCTTCTTTTTTAAATTACCTAAATAAATACAATTATTAATCAAAATAATCATAATTAAAAGTTTGTACTTATGGATCAAATTTGATTAAAGTTATATTAAATTTATTAATGAGTGATAGTAAATACCATACAATTGACCCTCTTATCCTCTAAACCCTCAATCTCAACTAAAGAAGAATGAACCACATCCTTGATATTTTGCATGGAAGACCTCCAAAAGAACAATCCGTTTCAAAAAGAATCAATAAAACTACATTCAAAGATAATTCAAGTGCTAGCATCAGTCAAGAAGACAGTCTACCACCTATTTTACTTCATAGAAAAATAAATAAAAAACCTAACACCTAAAGATTATAAAGACCATAAAGAACATAAAGACATGAAAAACCTGAGCCAAAAAGTTTTAGAAAAATAATTCATAATAAATCTAATGACACCTTAAAGGGAAGTCAATCCCGTTCTTTATAAAAAATAGTCCCAGGATAAGAACAATCTCCTGAGAACAGACATCGATTTCTTAAAAAAAATAGCAGTAATAAAAAAACACAAAGAATCAATACTATATAAACAATAAATTGGTAATAATAGATGATAAAAATGCAATAATAGAAGAAAATACAACTAATGCATGACTACATGATGGGAAAGTTAAAGAAAAGCAAATCACAAGAAATAAATACAAAAGATGTCTATCGAATGGAAATATAAGAAATGGTTAGTCAACTAACACCTATCTAGGAATTGGAATAAGCAGAAAAGAAGATGCAGAAAATGAAAAAAAGAAATAAACATCTATTTACTTTTGATAAAAAATACTTCCTTAAATTGAACTCACATGATATGGTAGTATTATCCTGAATGATTTATCTTAATATATTTTAATATCTTCTTAGAAACTCAAATTCAATATTTCATATGAGTTTGATTAGTTAAATGAAAAATGAAGTTCTATTTTATAATCGAGTGAATTAAAAATGGAAAAAAAAGAGAAATAACATCGACCAAAACATAAAAAGAAAACCAAAACAGCCACTAACTAGTAAAAATATAAAACATCTGAACTAATCGCATAACTCAAAAAGATGGGACAACTTCCCAAAGAAAAACTTCTTTAGATCATCAATGAATCACAAAATATCATCAGTAACTTTTACAATAGTCAGAAAATTAACCAACAGTTCTTAAGCTAACATCATCAATAATAATAGTTGGAGATATCCATGGACAATTCCATGATCTACTCAATCTATTTGATAAATTTGGATATCCTCCAACTGTTAGTTATCTTTTCCTTGGAGATTATGTCGATAGAGGACGGTTTTGTATCGAAGTTATGACAATTATGCTTGCACTAAAAATAAATTATCCCAAAAATATTTATTTACTCAGAGGAAATCATGAAGGAAAAGTCATGACAACTTTATTTAACTTCAAAATAGAATGTACTTCTTTTTCAAATAAAGGTTAAGCTAAATATCAAAGCGAAGTCTACTAGTACTTTGTTGATTTTTTCACAAATTTACCTCTCTGCGCTATCATTGATAATAAATATTTTGCAGTTCATGGAGGACTCTCCCCAAAAGCCCAAACTATTGGTATTTTTATCATAAAAAAGATGATCTTTAAAAAATAAACAGATTTGTAGAAATACCTGACCAAGGTACAGTATGTGATCTCCTTTGGAGTGACCCTATTGACTAGAATCATGAACAATGGCTTAATAATAAAAATCGATCATGTTCTTACTACTATAGTCCCAATCAATCTAAAAACTTCTTAACAAATAATTCTTTAAGAATGATTATAAGAGGACATTAAGTTCAATTGAAAGGTTATAAATATCAAAATGGTAGCAATAACTAACCTTTAGTTTTAACTATCTTTTCTGCTCCAAGGTATTGTGATACTTATCGAAATAAAGGAGCTATAGCTGTTATTAATGTATTTTTAGCATAATTAAGGGAAAAAAGTATCTTTATTCAATCTTTCAAAGAAGTTTAACACCCTTTTGTGCTAAGTAACTACCTTAATGCTTTTCAGTTAAGTTTTCCTGTCATGGCAGTAGGTGTGACTCGTATATTCAATCACATCTTGAAATATAATAAGATGAAAAAAGGTTTAAAAAAAGATAAATAAATAGATATGGTCCAAACCTATGAACACTTATAATCAATAGAATAGACTCTCGCTTTTCATGCCAGATAAATAACAAATTTATTAAACATTTCATCACAAACAGCCGAAGGACTAATCACTGCAGATTAAAATATTTAATAAAGTCTAATATAGGCTAATGAAATAAAAACTTTAACATCAATATAAAGATCAAAATAACCAATTATATTTGGACCCAAACAAGTCTAGTTTGTAAGGGTGAAGGCAAACAACGTAGAAGATGAGGATCCATTTGATTAAGTATGATAAATACTGTTTTTAAACATCATCAACTTTATAATTAATAATCAATGTTCAAACTAAAAAATCCCCTTTAAACCATATTCATCATAGTCACAGTTATACAACTACTCGTCCTTATCGTCCTGATATCCCTGGTAGGTAAAAACCTTACCTATACAACCAAATTCACCCCACCATCAACCGAACAATCCCTCAAAAATTCAGTCATACTTCACGTAAAGCCAAATTGTCATTGTACTCCTTTCCAGCCTACAAATCCTCACTCTACCAAGTCTATCCTACATAGTCTTCATCAAATCGAAACGTGTATTCATCCCTCTCTGGGCTTTATACATAGCCTTGCTTGTCCTTCTCGTTCTAATATCGCTGTACTATCTCGCAGGCAGTCAAGACTATCGAGACTATCTTTCTCAGGTGAGCAAATCCATCGAAAGCACTTCAAACTACTGCCAAATTAGTCTTTGTAATAGAGCTACCTGTACAAGAATGGCAAGCTATCACACTTCAAGAGGAATCGTGTATGCATTTATCGTGATTGGCATACTGGGAGGAGGGTATATAGCAGGAGCAGGGTTTTATATCAATTTAAAGAGAAGAAAAACCAATGAAATTGAATTGATTATGTGATATAAATATTATAGAATATCGAATGAACACTGTTTTCCATACCAACTATCCACACAGGGGTTGGGGTTGGGGTTGGGGTTGGGGTTGGGGTTGGGGTTGGGGTTGGGGTTGGGGTTGGGGTTGGGAAGTATTACTTTAATCTTCCTGGCCACTACATGACATCAACTTCTATGTGACTCTGGACCATAGTTTTACATTATGGCAGCAAATGTTTTATCAATAAATTGATAGAATAATCAAAGTATCTAAGAACTAACTCTAAATGTGGAACTAGATAGATTACTCAAGGTTGAATCGGTTACTGGCACTATGGCTTAAAGTTGTTAAAAAAATATAGTTCTATCGATTAGAAACTGATTTCAGAAAGTTGATTTTCCACTAAAATGGACTTCTTTCTCTCTATTAATACGGTAATATGCAGTCAATCTGTCTTTTATCATAAATAGAAAAATACGATACCTTTGATTAAGGTACCACTCTAGCTGAACTTAAAAAATAAGAACAAATTTCACTTTTCAGAGATGTAAGCATCAAAATAGCACATCATGTACTAGGTTGTCTAAAAGCTGAAATGTACTTGCCTGGAAAATAACTTATGCTCAAAGTTCTTAAAATATATGGATTCAAATATGATTAACAATTATCGTTTGATTAAAATTATTCTAATGCAGTTAGAGATAAAAATGTCAGCATTGAACAAACCAGATAAGCAAAAATAGTTTCCTACACTTTGAAAATTCTATACCAAATCCAAACTTTAGAAGGTCTGTGTCACTACCTCTCATACCTAAAATCAATTCTTCTAGACAGAACTACTGGTCTCCTAGCAAGTGAATACGACTTATGGATGTTTTTATATGAAACCTGTCTCAAGATGTACAGTCGCCACCCCTAATGCAGAGACAAAAGCTGGTTATAAATCGACCAAATACTAACTATTCAACAAAACGATCCATAATTCCATCACTTCATGGCCAAAAGTTTATAAGATAAAGAAGTTTCTTTGACTTCAATTAATTTCTATATCAAAAATATCAAGAAATAACAAAAAGAAGAGTTGAAAAGTAAGATAATGAATAAGATAGGAGTTTTATTTTAGAAATAGTTTTGGAAATTTGTTTAAGATATCTTTTAGTATTATTAAAACTAGTTATAAGGCTAATAAAAAAATAAATACATGAAAAAACTACTATCAAAAATGTTCAACATTCCCTTCGATATCGTCACCTCTTCAAATCAATATGAAATAGAATATGGCTTATCATTTTTGTTATAAAATGGACTAAAATATCTTGATGATTAGATAAATCTATTCAGTTCTTAGATAATAAAAAAAATAGAATAACTACTAATCCAAAACATCAACTAAAATACAATAACTCCAACTCTCTTGACATCTTTCAAATTATTCAACATGTTTCTAGGTACCCTCTATCTCTAAACCGATCACCAACAACTAAACGTCCCTCATTGTTAAGCCATACTTGATTTAGTATAAAATTTTCAAAAAATAGGACTTGTATGCAGCAAAGCCACCATCAAATTGATCTATCATCTGCTATCTTTCCAATATCCTAATGAATAACTCTTCCAAAAACACCTCTAACTCCTAGCCGAACACTATTTCTGCGGAGACTACGAATAAAACGCAGATCTATCAGCCATCCACTCCAACAATCACCATAAATAAATTCTATCATCTTTTATTCTACAAAACTTCCAAAAACTAGCCACCCTTCAATACACATAAATCAAATAGCTATCATCTATACTATAAAAACCATGCTAGCAATCACTTCAACAATCCTACAATGCAGTTAGAGGCGAAAGAGATGAAGTGCTACGCGAAAGCATTCAAAATATATGTCTAGTTTTCAATTCACAACTATCTATTCAAACTTTATAGTTTAGTTTGGGTTTTGTTTCTCCTTTCGGGTATCTTCCTTCATGGCAAATAGACTAAGAATAATCTTCTATTCTATCGCTCATTTGTCGAAGAAATGCCCATAGAAATATTGAAATTTATCTTCAAATAGTTCAATAATTAAGATCCAATCTAATGGAATATGCTCAAAGATATAAAACCTTAATTTTGGTATAGCTATAATTCAAACAGAAGAGGAATATCCACCAGTCTATCAGCAAATAAACTATAAATCGAACATTACTAATTACTACACAAATTGAAAAGATTGCAGTTTATTATTGATCTATCTAACTGTGTATTCGATAAACTTAATGATCACTCACAAAAAAATATCAAAGAAATCAAACTTATCTACGAAAGAGGAATCAATAAAGTCACATAAGTACTGAAATATCTCAATAAATCCTTCATTTAGAGCACAGCCCACTTCCTACAAGATAAAATCGCTAGCCTTGCACCAGAATAAATCAAAGGACTCAATCTATCCAATGACAATGGCTCAATGATGCCCAGTTGCTATCTAGACTGCAACCCGATGCTCTTAGCTTGCAAATTATTCAATAAAATCGGATAAGTAAACTAAAGTTCAAAGGTACCTTCTTTCTAGAAGATACTTCTCCCTTGTTTTCCATAAATATCATATAACAACAGCAAAGATATTTTGACTGAACTCATTACCAAACAAATATAGATAATATCGACAATATAAAGTATCTGGCACAACCATTCCAGCAACAGTTCTGTCAACTTGAATAAATAATGGAGCAAACAACTGACATCTCTTCTATAATCAATTAAAAATTATATCAGCATCAATAAAAACTGCTTCAAATCTAGTTAGCTAGCCCTAGTCGATAAACTGAACGAACATATTCGCAACCTACTAAGCAAATTAGTATTGCCTGTCAGTTTGACACAACTTCTGACTAAGTAACATTGGGCAGCAACCAAAATATACAGTAACCTCATGAAAGCCAATATATAACTCATCAGCTGTCTTGATAACTAATATGAATAACATTTTATTTTGCTAGTAGAACAACTAGAATAACATCTAAAAGATAACGGAAAAGGAATCAACATACATAACAACCAAATACTGTCCCTTCTTGAACTATTCTTTTCATTGATCTTTTCAGGCATAAGAATAAGAAGCTATCATTTGTATAGAATCATCAAATACCACCAGAAATCTACCCAAGAATCACCTCTACTCTTTAACACCATTATTGCCTCATACATCAAGATATGTTTCTAATCCTTCATTCCGAACTACAAACCAACTCCACAACTCCTGCAACTATCTACAGATAAAAAAAATCTAACCAACTCACACCTGCGCTTCAACAAGCAGTAAATCAAAATAGGAACAGTATAAACAGCCTGCATCCTCAGCATGTTTATCAACCTCTTCTGCAGAATAAATTTTGTATCACTGGGCACAGGAGTATAAAAAATATTCAACGAATAAGAAGGAAAAGCCATCTATATCGACTACCTAACAGCCCTAACTAAAAAAATATCAACATAAAATAAAACAATTTCTTCAAGAGATATCTAAATACTAAAAATAGATGTCTATGGCAACCTCAACATCATCTGCAAAAGCAACCTATCTGAACAACTTCTCAATAAAATCATTGTTCTAACCAAATATCTGCTTCACAATAAAGTAGAACTCAAAGGAATCAATAAGTTGCCCATCAAACTCCTCACTTAAAAAATAGTATAAGAAAATATCAATATCAATCTTGAAGAATTTGAAGACTAATCCAAAACCATCAGTTTAGGCAGTCTCAGTTTGCATCCAAGAGTCAGCAGAAATGTCAATAGCAATTTGCATTTAGTAAATTTGTTTTATCTTTCTAATAAAAATATATAACAAAATATAACTCTCAATTATGGAATCATCAATAATAGCAAAATAAATGTAAAAAATTAGATAAAAAGAGTTATAACTTCAGGTCTACAAGCTTTTAAAGTTGATATCGATCCCTCAATCAATGAAATCATTGACAACTTATTAAAGAAAATATAAAATTATTATAAACTATGTACTAAAGATCATGAGTATGTTGAAAAACTATACGCCACCTTCAAAATATTATGCATCAGTTGCCTCAACAGTCCTTAAATAATTCCTTTAGTTATCAATAAAAAAATAAATATCTAATAGAAATAATTTTCATTTATTGATTTCATTGTTGAAACATTGAAGATTTGCTTGCCTATTTTTTGCTAATTTTCAGCTCTACTGATCAGAACCAATCCATCTTTCACTCTTACACCAAAAAATGAATATCTTCCTGTAAACCTGATGTTCTAACTACAAATAAAATAAAAATTACTAACCCTCCTTCAACTACAAAATCAATAAAAATAACCTAAATATCCTTATCTCCTAAAAGCAATCAATTTCATGCAAATATACCCATAAAACAACCGATTCAAACAATACAAATTTATAAAATTTCATAACGATTTTTACTAAACAAAAATAAAATAATTATAAAAACAATATAACTAAAAATTATTACAACTATGTGAACAATACATGAAAAAACAAAATTTTTACAACATAAAATACATATATTAGATCATATAAATATCAATATAAAAATGTAATAATAATTCTGTAGTTATTGATTCCAAAAAATTATAAATATAATCATCAATAAATCATTTGTATTTGAAATAATCAACTTTCAATAAATAAAATTAATAACCATTAGTAATAGTAAAAGATAAGATCAAAATAAAATAGTCTAATACATTTTATCAACAATGCAAATAAATATTTTTATCGTGTAGACCTATATAGATCAATATCAAATCTTTGTAAAATAAAAAAGATATCAAAAGTGGAAATATCAATTAATAAATCATCAGCCTCAATGAAACTAAAAACTACCAGAAGTAATGGCTAGTATCAGGTGAGGAATCAAATTCAATTAATAACACAATCATGACCATCTTTAGATCTTTTAATTAGTAGATCCAATCAAAATAGTTTATGAAAGATCTTATGTCTTTTCCACAAAAAAAATGTATAACTTAATAAACCTTCACATAACCTCCCACAAGATTCAATCACATAAGTAGATGACACAATCAACTAATCATCTGATGCCATCATTGAAGACATAAATTCAGAACCAAAATTAAGTTGCTAAGAACTGCTTAGATTTTCATCGAAAGCAATCGAATAAAGCCAAGATCTACTCTATCCACAACTATCGCTCTAAAATGCAAACAGCATCGTCTATTCATAGATATAGTTAGAATGTGGAGAAGATGGGTCAATGAAGTTGTTCGGATAGTCATAGTAGTCACTAAAACATCTACACTATTCGCAAAGAGAACAAACCAGCAAAGACGACATTGAACAGTTGATAGAAGATTACGCTCTCAATCCTTAAGCCATCAAGAAGATAGCATTCAGAATCAAATATTTGTCAACTGTCTAACTAACCAAATTGTACAATCACTATAGCGGAGAGATAGCATATGTTCTTGAAAGTGAGTTGAGAAGTAGAGGAATATCAGTAAATAACAAAGAGCTAATGGCTAACTACGATACTGTTTTTATCGATGAAGGAAAGTTATTCTAGAAGGTAAAGATAGGTAAATATCATGAGGATAAAATCATCAACATTCCATAACTATCATCATAATTTACTAAAAATTGGATAATCCATATCTTGTCCACCTATAGCAACAGCACACAAATATAAACTAAAAAGCTGTCCTCTTTTATGAGAAAAATAACAGTCAATATTCACAATATCAACTGCATCCTCAACTAATCTATCAAAATATTGACTACTCTTAGTTCCAACTTTGAACTCACTTACCCCTAGCTCTCCAATTCTCAGATAAAACCAGAAAAATACAAACATATCATCATAGATACTATCTTTTCAACATTTATTGAACAAAGAATAGCACTACCTATCATATTCTATGGATGGTGGTCACCTTCAAAAGGTTTGAGTTCAACTTATAGCTAAGGATCAATCAGAATAATTGAGTTTCTTTTTGAAATATTGATATCAACTTCTGAAAAAACATCTTCATTTTTAAAGTTAATCATGTAGTACATTTCATGTCTCAATAAAACATGCAAATTTACCTATCCCTATCTCGACCTTCAAGATTCGATAACTTTTAACGAAACTCTAGCCTCAAAACTATCAATAAAACTCCAAAAGAGTGAATAATCGTTTAGCGACAACCAAAAGTTACATATGTTATTTATCATAATGACCTATCTTCAACTAAACATGTTCAAAGAATACTTGAAAGTATAGCTAGATCGAGGAGCATAGTTAATATCAAAAATATACGACAAAGAAATCCAAGTAATAAATCATTTCAAACAACATTACAACTAATAAAATATATAGTTATAAAGAAAGGCATAAATATATTGGAAAATAAAAAAGAATAAAAATATACAATACTAATAACTAACCCTTCATAGAAAAATATTAACAGATATTACTACTAAAATATTATAAAACATCAAATAAAATTGTTTTGCCTATCATTACAAAAAATAATAAAACTAAATGAAAGATTAACTCACATATCTCAGAAGAAGATATTCCTAAACAAAAAATTATAATGAAAGATATCTTATTTAAGAATAAGCCAAATAAAAATAAAAAAGATATCTCATGTGGCGTAGAAATTTACTCAATCTCATCGTCATTGAAGATATCACCCCCACTCTAGAAGCAGTATCTACTTCTTTTGTTAATTAAATCAAGAAAACATCATCTCTTTTGTCAGAATTGCATAGTATATTTGGAAGTATAAGCAAAAAGACATCGATTCTTTTCAATACTTGCAGCTAGTTTTATAAAATAATGATGGCTTTTGAAATAGCAAAAAAAGAACATTAGCTCACCTTCCATTCTATGTCACTTCTTAAAACACTACCATCAATCAAAACAACCAAATAAACTTCACAATCTAGAAGAAAAAGTTCATTAAATAACAATCATTCCATCAGAACTTCTATTTTCAACATGATGCCAACCGATCTCTCCTTCAACTTCAAACACTGTGCCGATCTCATTCCTCTATAATCCCTTAACTTTGTTCAACATGACCCTCTTATGCCTCTATATGCTAAATATGCTGACACATAGACTAAGTTCAAGTCGCTAAAAGTATAAAATAAACTTGGATAAAAAGTTATTTAAGTCAGAAGAAATTATATATGGGTTGATACCTATCCTTATCTAGATTAGACCTTTGGACATCATGATATTAAAATAAAAATAGCTGGCTAGATAGGCATAGACTATGGAGGAGTCACACAGTAATGGGCCACTCTACTCATCAAATAGATAACTGATCCAAAAGTTGGTCTCTTTGAATTAAATATAAACTAACTAGCTTTACAACCATCCCGTTTAAGTTATCTGATTCCCAACCATCTTTAAACATTCACTCGTTTTGGTATCTTCATTGGAAAAGCATTGAAATAAGGATGGCTTTTATAAATAAACTTCACTAAATCTTTTCTCAAACACATCCTTGGAGCCAATCTTTATGTATAAGATCTCTAAGATATCGATCCTCATACTGCTAGAAGCCTTCTATGGATACTCAACAATGACATTGGCAATGACTTAGACTTGAATTTTACCTATGAATAGTAGGTTTTCTAATAGAAAAAAACAATATAACTTGTTCCAGGAGGACATGAAGTACTAGTTACTGAACTGAACAAGAAATAATATATCAAAAAGCTAGCTTATACAAAAATGACATAAAATATCAGAGAACAATCCCTTTCATTTATGTCTGGCATTGAAAAAGTAATCCCAGTAAACACTCTTAAGCTATTTAACTTCAAATAGATAGGCAAATTTTTATCAGGATCTAACACTATCAACATATAGTAGATGAAAAAATATGCCAAATATGAGAATTGGAATGAATAAGACAACTAGATAAAGTGGTTCTGGTAGGTTCTCACTGATAAAACATAGTAATAACGAGCAGAATTTTTATTTTTCCTAACAGGATCATATAGAGTACCATACAATGGCTTTAAGAATCATCCAGTAACTATCAATAAGATGCCATCATGCAAAAACTACTGTCCTGTAGCTCATACATGTTTCAGTATCATAGATCTACCATAGTATAGTTCAAAATAAATGCTTTAGAAAATGATCAATTGTGCGTTAAAAGAAGGAAGAGGATTCACTGTTAGTTGATTTGATTATATGACTATTATAGAATATTACTTAAATAGTTATATTGAATATTTATTGAATGAATCCATAATAAAACCAAATTATATTCACATCAATAAAAACAGTAATTTTATTTAAGATATTGTAAGATAATGATTCAGATCTACCTCTGTACCTTTGAAGCCAAACTCAACTCAGTTCGACTCTAAACCAACAAATAAACAGAACCTCTTGAAGCCATCTGGCGACTATAAAATGGATAAGTAATTGCCATCTCATCAACAAAACCAATACCTAAAAAAGGAATCGCCTTTTTCAATGAAAACTTCCAGTTCGAAACAGACCTCGGTCTGGATCCTTAAACCAATACATACCAACCAAACATAGTAATACTCTAAATAAGAAACAAAAAGAACGAAGTTGGCAAAGATATTTCAACTTCAGTATGTCGATTCAATTTGGCAGATTTCTCTAGCCAAAAACATCACCAACAGAACAGTTCAGTATCATAAGATAAAACTTATACTGCAAACATATCAATAAAATGTATTTAACTTAAAGACGGAGGTATTAAAAAATCACTAAGAAGAAAAAGTTCAAAGAAGATAAATCAATCATAAAAAACATATTCATAAGCAAGCGAATCAAAATAGAAATCAAAAGTATAACGTAAATCAATAGATTCTAAATAAATAAGAGGATAGAGAAATGAACAAATAGATAAGAAGATAAAGAAATTATAAAAATAATTGGCAATGGAAATCGCACAACATGAATTAACTCAATAAAAATTAAAGTAAATAGTAAGTTAACATTAATTGGTTAAATAAAAATTAAAATAAATATAGTAAAATTAAAATATAGTTAATTAGTTATCAGCATAAGTGTCACAAAGAGTCAATGATATCGTCGATTTGACTAATCAACTATAGACAAGTTAAAGATAAAATCAAGAATTAAAGCAATAGAATGAAAGATTTTAGAAATAGTTAAAAATAGTTGAGGATAAGATGATAAAAGTTGAAGAATTATATAAAATAAAAAATCAATAATAAAAAATCAATACTTAAAAAATAAATAAACTATAGCTAAGTAATGAATAAAGAGACAGTTTGAACACAAGAATAAAATAATTATAAAATTTATTATCAATATCAAATGAAAATTATCACTCATCCATAAAGACAGAATCAATCCTATAATAAGACAACACCCAATTATAGCAAACAATATCAACTCTTAACAAAAATATATCATCCCTAAGATCCCAACTCTTTACCTCCCAAAAATAAGTATAAAAATTACATAAAGAAATAAACAATTTCAATCACTAGAAATAAAAATCAAACAGATAAATAAGTAAATGGAAATAGAGGATATCTGATGTCTAGAATCAAAAAAATGAATAGATCAGAATAAATTAAGTTTAATACATTACACTGTATAATAAATATGTACAAGTAGAGGAAAGATTGAAATTAATTGGGCCGCAAATATAGAAATCGTAGCTTATCAATTTATAAGAATATTATGAGCAAAAAATAGGACAGTATTAATAAAAATATAATATAGTAAAAAAACAAATGGAAATAGTTTAAGAAGAAGTAACCAATCTTGAAGAACTTCTTGATTAAAAATAATAAAACTAATAAATATTGATATAAAATTATAAAAAAATACAAATAGAACTAGATAAAACAAAAATAACTGACTAGTGGTGGAACAAAATATTAAACAAAGAATTATAAAAATCTAAAAATGGATTATCATAAAAAAATACAACAAAAGTATAGCTAGAATAGAGAGTAAGATAGTTACTATTTATATTGAAAGATAGTTCTAAATATATAATATAAGGGTAGAAAAAGAAATTGGAAATAAATCGATTATAAAAAATACAAGAATAGATATCGAATAGATATCAATAACAAAATATGGAGATAAAGGAAGTTAAATAGAAATTAAATATCATGCACAAATAAAATAAAAAATTGTTATAAAAAAGTAATAAAATTAGTAGGTAAAATTAGTCTTTAATAAGAATGAATAAAAAATTGACTAACTAATACAAACAAGCCAAATAGATGGAATAAAATAGTAACAAACAATTTTAAATTCTTAATTATAGGACCTCTTTGTTCTAAAAAATAAATCAAATAACTTAAATTACTACAGAATACACCACAATAGTCATTATTCCAAAAACCTTTCTAAAATATAAAATAAATACACCCTCCCATGCCATAGATCAGATAAACCAACTAAGATATGATCTTTTCCATCCCCATCACCAGCAAAGTCAACTCAGTCTACGAACCAGCATAACCTCAAAATTCATTGGTAGCATAGATATCAAGTGTATTGAGTAAAAGATAGATGGATCTTCAAAATTTTATGATACAAATTGCTAAAGGAAGAACATAAAAGGAAGATAAAGGAGCATCTGTTTTATAGGAGTTAAAGAATTTATAAAATTACATAAGGAAGTATAAGATGGCACTCATGAGAGGAGGATAAAAAGAAGCTCTTAAAAATTGGCTTATTTCATCTAAAAAGTTATCAAAATAAATATAAAGTTCATACGCTGATTGATGTTATTTTATCTAATATATTCTTCACTCAATATATGATAACAATCTCTTTTATTGATAATTATACTCAATATATGATGACAATATCACAGATAATCAATTTTAAGCTCTCTATCCCAAACAACAACATTATTCCTTTTGATATACCTCACACTATTTTATTTATAATCAAAACTTTGTATCTGTATAGGTGATACCTCAATAGTTCCCATATCTTTATCAACTATCCCTATCTTAAATTAATATTTCTAACTAAACCCCGTCCAAATTATCTTGTCTATAACCATTTTAAAAGGACGTAACTTTTTTTGCTTTACAGGCTCAAATTTATTTTGCTATGGACATTGCACAATAAACGTGTAATCTTTAAATCCTTGAACGAAAAATGCCTTACCAGCTTACAACTAATACCAATGCTACCTATCTTTAAATTTCTTATGACCCTTCTATTTCTTATTCTACTATCTAAATTACTCAGTCGTCTTCCTCTTCTTGTTTTTAAATCGATAAGTCTACTAAATCTACTTCTTCATCGCCTACTAGTCAGATCCATAATCTTGGGACTCTTTTTCTTATACTACTTTCTTTTTTCTTTTCTATTTTGTCACGATAGTACTAAATATCTTCCCTCGAATCGTTCTCACAAAAGTCTGATACCAGCCGCAAAAGATACGATCGATTCTGTCGTTTATAAAATCCATCTTAACTTTCTGAGGATGAGCCACCTAAATATGATAACATCTATACATAATTAGCATTGGTATTACCCAGCTGACCGAACTAATTTTTACCCCAAACCCACAACTGATCATACTAATTTCTTCCCTCCAGCATCTCCTCAATAGACAATATCAACTTTTGCTGCATATTTATTTTAGTCATTCCTAGAGAATTATACATATATTTAGCAGTTATATTTTTCAACATCTTACCATTCATCTTTTATATTCTAGCTATCTTCACAAAACTTCCAAAACCGATCTCTTTCAACCACTCAGCCACCCTCTCGCAACTCCATTACTACATATTCTCAACGTTTCTCTATAAACCTACAAAAAAGTTATAACCACTCGATACCTTCAATATAGTCTTACCATAAAATGGATTAAACCTCTTAGCCTGCAACTCTTTAGCGCCTTCATGCAATAACTAAAATTAAACTATATAACACTCATGCTTCTAGTTTACTAAATAGGAATCTTTATGACCCACAGCTATGCTGACCAATTTTTACCCAGGAACTTTGATTATACATTGACCATTGTTCAACATATTCAGAGCTATCAGGTATAAACAACCTTACTATTTCTACTATTTATCTATATCCATATCATAGTGAAAAATATTGTTGAGAAGAACGATTCTAGAAATATGCGGATCTTGCAACTAAAACAAACTATAACTAAAAGAATTATGCACCTTATTGACAGGTATACTGATACTCCAACCAACAACACTTCTTACCATATCCAACTACATCGAATGCTTATCAGTCTCACCCAAAATAACCTACCCATTGGTTTTAACCAATACCAATTTCTATGATTTTGTCGATATATCCAGAATCTACAACTACGAAAGATGTTCAAGTTATTTGTCTTTATTTTCAGCTAGATAAGTCAGATGGTTAGTTCTGAATATCAAAGCTTTGTTTTTGTTATCCAGACATCCAGTAAAAAGAGGACCGACTTCAAAATATGTTATCACTGTAAATTTAAATAGATTTTGTAAAGTAGTCTTCAAAATATCTTTATGTTTACTATTCTAATCTTATTATTCTTTTTTCTTATCTTTCTTATCCCAATTACTTTTTGTTTACTCCTTTTCCACTTCTTTCTGATGCTTGAATATTCTCAGACACCTATCGAAATAGAAATGCATTTGGTGGATGGGCGACTTCCCGTGGATGATGTTTAGTTTATTTTATGCTAGAAAGATAGCAAAATGTTCTTGCATTATGTATCTCAACTTCTTACTCAAACAAGATATCACCAACTTCTATCTAATCGATAAGTATTCCATTATGTAGTTCAGAAGAAGAGGATCACTGAAATATAGAGTCAAACTTTGAGAATCCTTCTACATGGGTTGTATCAATAGATATTAGAAATATTTTATCAAACAAAGAATTAAATACTATAATATCATAGCATCAATCGGTGTTGAATGATATTGATTTTTGAATATTTGGTCATAAGCTTTTTAATATAATTACAATAGTTTTATCTGAATGCGTTTGGCCTCAGACTATCAACAAAAATCAAATAACTCCCAACTAACACTCAAAAACAACCATCGACCTATAGTTAAATTAGGAAAAGGATTGCCTCAACAACAAATCAGAAAAAGAGGCATCAGCAGGTCATCAGATAACTCCAGAATCGATACTATTAGTCTCAGCAAAAATTAAATAAGCAAATAAAAAGCTAGATAAATAAACAGCAACCAAACGACTCCAACCTAAACCATCATCACCAAAACTCAATACCAAAATAAAATAAATAAAATATAGTAAAATTATGTCAATCATCATCAAATACCTGTAGAATATTCAATCAATAAATAATATAGAAAACCTTAAAAACAACTTGTTACAGTTAGAAGTCAAGGATCTTTACTGCAACTACGTCCATAAAGTTAGTATAAAAATAATCATAAAATATCAGTTTAAAATATAAATAAATAAAGATATATTCCCATCAATATTGCTCCTCCTAGAAATAGTTCTATATAAAAAAATGTAGCTCACTATCACGTCAATCGAACTCCTTCTAAAATAAAATTTTAACATAAAATTAATAACCAAATTATACCTCAAAAAATATAACAAAAATAACCTTTCAATGATTATGTCCTACCGCAACCTCCACCACAACACTTCAATAGAATATCAAACCAATAAAGACAAAATACAGCTAAAATATTAGCTAAACCAACTAATCATGATTATTAGCAAAAGGTTCACTTTGTTCGTCATCCTCATCATATCCAAACCATGAATAATATTCCAAGTCATCAAAATAACCCTTCTTAGAATAGAATCAACTCTCCTATCTCTCCTCCTCTATCCTAAAAAATAATTACAAGTAAAAGTAACTCTATCTGCCTATCAAATTCGCATAAAACTAAGAGACAAGAAGAGTCTCCCAGTCGATAGAGAGAGTAAGAACTAAAATAGACCAGAAAAAAGCAACTATGGAAAGTACCTGAATGCCACTAACTATCTAACTAAATTGAATCTAACTCCCTTATAGATAATAACCGAGTCAATTCAAGTCGAAGGGTGACCTCGCTTTGGGACGCCCAAAAAACAGAAAGCAGAGTATCATCTGTGAATGAAAGTTAATAATTAAAGATGCATTAATCTGTTATAATAAATGACTTCTTTAATCCAAGTGAATCTAGGTTCAAGAAGATGTGATTCTGATATGATTTTTTCTTTATTCTGATTATGGCGGGTAGTTATTATATTATTTTACTATGGGGTTGGGGTTGGGGTTGGGGTTGGGGTTGGGGTTGGGGTTGGGGTTGGGGTTGGGGTTGGGGTTGGGGTTGGGGTTGGGCAAAAAACCTCTTACTCTCATCTGGGGAAAAAATGGCTCAGGAAAAACAGTATATCTCACCATATTTAGACAATCATCGAAGTCTTAAAATATATCACTACAGGTTCTCTTCCTCCTTCCTGTGAAAAAGGAAAGAACTTCATCATGTAGCCTAGATGTATGGGAAAATCTGAAATCGTGGCATAAGTTCGTCTCAAATTCAAAGCCTTCAATGATCGACCCGTACTAGCAACAAGAAGAAGTGTAATGTCTTTGACACAAAAAGGATCAAAATTTTAATCTTTAGAACAGATATTGAAAACAAAAGATAATGATGGTCAACTAATCGAAATTAACCACCAATGTGCCTAAATATAAAAACAAATTCCTATTTTATTGGGGAGTTCAAAAGCTATTCTGGATAAAATAGTATTTTGCCATCAAGACTAATCTCTATGGCCTTTTGAAGACTCAGCAACTCTTAAAAACATATTCGATTAACTATTTTAAACTCGTAAATATACGCAAGTAATAGAAAGTTTATGGTAACAAAGGAAATAATTCAACAAGAAAATAAATGAGATAAAAAAGGTGTTACCATACTTATAAAGATTATACTAATAAGATCTTAAAAGAAAACTACTAGCATTGAAATAGATGGAAGCAGTGAATGAATTAACATAAAACATCATATCTTAAAACAAGAATATAAAAGGATCGAAAGAGAAGTAAAGAAATAAGAAGATTAACTAAAAAACTAAAAGAAATTTCAATTAGGAAGATAAAGAAGATCATTCGAATAAAGAATCAATAGTAATAATAGAAAAATCAGTTAGATAGATAGTAAAATATAATATCTTATTCAAATGTACTATTCTATTTAAAATGTACAACTAGTTGTAAATTATGAAAATTCTATAAATATTTTACCATAAATAAAAGATAAACTCCCTTCTTTTAACACTCGTTATGATGAACTAAAAATATAGCTAAACAATGCCCAAAATATACAACTTTACACCCAAAAATAAATATAGCTAAAAAGTGAATTATCAAATGCTTTATAATTTTTACCATCACTTAGAGGAAAAGATCCATCAGAAGAATAAATATATGATTCAATAACTAATAAAAATAAATAACTTTCAGAACAAAGAAATTAGCTATTACTATCTAAAAGATAATTATAAAGAAATCCAGTATCTAATATTGTGGTTGAAATATCAATGGATTAAAAAGAATACAATCAAATGAAAAGTGATGTCCATCATTTGTCTTAGAAAGCATAGATGGTAAAAAAGAAAATATTTGGTGGTTTTAGATAGATATACAGACCAGTATACTAATAAGATTTCAGATTGTTAGGCGATAAATAAGACATCTAAAAATTGACTTAGGTCTAACATATCCTGAAAATAAAAAGATAATAATTACAATAATACTAAAGTATACCAATAAACTAAAATAATCTAAGAAGATAAAAAATGCAAAAATTAAAAATAATGGGCATCTAATTCTATGACAAATATCTAGACTACATCAACTAGCACAACATGTGCATGATATGCAAACATCACTTCACTGAAAAGTAGATGAAACATGTGTGTTTCAATAGTTTGAAAAAGAAAGATAAAACATAGAATCAAATATAAATATTGTAATCTTAAATTGCTTATCATTAGTAGACAAGTATCAGTTTTGATCCTCAACTTATCATTAATAAATTGAGAATATAAATATAAAAATTATAAAAATAGCAAAGAATATTAAAAATAAGGGCTGATAATTAAATAAAAAAACAAAAATGTAAATAACAAAAAAAAATCAATGATACCCTCATAGATGGAGTCAGATTGCTAGACATAAATCAAAAATAACTAGACTAATATTTATCATTAAAAAAAGTATAAACACCTACAGTAACCAATCTAGATAGCTACCTCTAAATAGTAACAAAATATTCAAATATATTAAAAGATCTTTCTTCAAAAAAAATACAAGTACATAAATATTAATAACAAGTTGTAAGGAATAGATAACTAAAATTAAAAAATGATAAAACAAGAAGACAAAGATCAGCAATAGTTGATAAAATAAATAAACTAGAATAAGCTACTAGAAATTATTAGATAGTAAATAGAATAAAAAATAAATTATAATCCCTTTTTGCATCTAAATTATAAAACAGATCCAAAAATAATAAATAATAATATAAAAAATCTATAAGCTAAATTAACAATTAATGCAAAAAACTATAAAAACTGATCAAAGGTCTAAACATATAAAAATAATTTCATTAAACTATCATAGAAAAACATCAACTACTCTAACAAAACAACCTTATTGAATAGCAAATCAATCAAATCGATCGATAGTTATATTCGGTTGATAGCTAGATAAAAGATCTAAAGCAGAAAGTTAATTAGTATAATTAACTTAAAATAGATTACTAGAAAAAACAAAGATAAATAGATCTAAAAACATAGATAGCTTTTCAATAGTATCATAAACCAGTATAAAAATAATATCTTATTGAAAAATGTAAACTCAGAGATGCATAAGCCGCATGCAAAGATATAGAACAATACAGTGCAGCCATCGAAAATGCCATCAGCACCATACATAGACAAAAAATGGATGAAGTCAATAAAATTATAGCTGATATCTGGCACTAGATCTACCACGAAAATGACATCTCGTCAATATAAATACTTACATAAATTTAGTAAGATCCTAAAAAAAGAAGAAATTATCATTATTCCATCTTAATGCAGAAAAGAGGTTTTAATTCGGCTAAGTTTTAAATGAAAGGGAGATGTTCAATGGGACAAAAAGTACTTGCTTCCATTGTAATTCGATTAGCTCTTGCTTAGGTTTTTTCCTGTAATGCTAGAATCCTGGCACTTGATTAACCTACTACTTTCCTTGATAGATAGCATATAGTTAAATTGGCATAGGAGTTGAATAAATTGATAGAAATGAACTAGGGAGGATCTTTGCAACTAATAATCATCTCACATGATCTTTAATTTATCAAACTGCTTGAAAGACATACAAGTACTTACTATGAAATCAGAAAAGATTCCAGGCAGTTTAGCAAAGTCCACTAAAGATAAATAAAAGAAATATTCTAAGTCAAAAATATGATGTGATTAGATATTTGAATACTATATCGATAACCAACATATAATATAATTGTAGTAATCAATATATTCAATATAATCAATTAAATTGATATATATATATAACTAATCACAAAAGAGATCGAGGAACATGGTTAAGCACTTCCCTAAAACCAAATCGAGTAGCAATATCAACTGGAGTTTCTCCATCAATATTTTTTTACAACAAACACTGAATTCCCCTATACCCCAACAACCACTAAAATATCGGCCCTTTATTCAACCTAGCACACACATGTAACAAGGTATCTCCTTTCTCATTTCTTTCTTTTACTATTTCCTTTGGATTATGAGCTATCATTATCTATAGATCAGAAAGTTGACCTGTCTACACTGTCCTGAAAAGATCTTCAACTATCTTTTTATTTTTGCTTTTATGCAGCTGCCACTATCTAATTCTTGGTGCCTTTTTTATCTGACTATTATTCAAAGTTGCAGTTTGCCATGAAATTTCATTCAACTAGTCATTGCTTCTATTCTGAGGAGTAATCTTCTCAGAATGTTCTTTTATCTTCTTTAACTTGTTTATAAAATTACTTTTTATTTATTGAGGTTCTAAAAGATAAAGGCCTTCCTTTCTTATTTTCTATCTCAACTATTTTTGTATCTATGTCTCAAGAGCTGATAGCTTTTGCACAAAAGGTTCTTTTTAGAAATTCTATAAAGAACGTTGTATTTTTATTTTATTTTCGTTTTATTTGACTTTCAAAGTTGATACTACTTTCAGTATGTTGTCTTTACAAATTGGGATTTGAGCACGTTTGACCAACCTGACCAAATTATGATCTAGAGTATGTTGAGGGTTTTCCAAATAAAGTTTTAGTTCCTCACGATTTCGTTCAGCTAGAGTAGTATTAAGGATAGATCTTATAATTCTTTTTTTTTCTACAGTTATTTTTTCCTATCCTTCCAATGAAGAGTTACAAGATCCCATCTCAGAATTCAAATTCTTAAATAATTTTTCTCTTAGATTTCTTTTTCTAAAACTATTAGTTGATTTAAGCATACTCATACAGTCATCTAACTCCTTATTTTCCTTCTAATTAGATTGAGTTATCTTAGAACATTCTTTGTATTCCTTCCTCTTGCTATGCCTTTTGATCTATCGAAGAGCAATGGAACGGTTGGTCAGACTATCAACGAACATAAACTGGTCGTAGTCAGGTCTAAACTAAGTTTTGGAATGTTTTTGTGATATCATTTTACAATGCATAGAAATGGAATTATCATTATGGTAGATGAGTTATCAACTCAATCAAACGAAAACGCTGCCAATCTCGAGATAATGGACCCATCTCTCTATTCCGACTCAAATGAGATTTTAGTACATGACAAACGTTTATCTGAGGCAACTTTTCAGGAGATGATATTCCGCTTTCATCTGGTGATATCGGTCTGCTAAAAGATATTATTTTTGCTAAATTTTTAGTTGTCCCCATATGATTTTGTAATTTTTTACCTATCTTTCTCAACTATGAATCTTAAGCATACTTTTCACCATTGTTTTTTGTTCTTTTTGTAATTTTTACAACTCCTCCTCTTCCAACTGAGAATGCTGTTCTTGAGGATCCATCCCTATTTTTAAAGTCTATTTCAAAGTAATAGTTTTATGAACTCCAAACAACTATGCTTCCATAACAGCCAGATACCTCTCAATATTTATCTCTTTCTTATAAACCTCTGTTTCCTGACTAGTTAAACTTCTTTCAGCCAATCTATGATAATAACTACCAATAGCTGTATTACCTATATGATAGAAGTGCATGCCCATTCTTTCAAGTGCTGTATGAATAATTTCAGGATCTTCTGAATGAATGCTAAGAATTAATCCTCGACGCAGACAGGCCAAAGCAGAGTCCATTTCTGATCGCTATCTATGAATTATTGCCTGTTCTGATAAAGAGTATACTCCGAAAATAAGTAGTTTACATTTTACTGCGTAGAATTACATCCGAGCCAAATGATATAAACAAGAACTACTATCTTCAAGCATTGATATCTCTGTTGATATACAGTGAAAAAGAAGACTGATGATTGGATCTAAAAAGACCCTATCTTTTTATTTGAATTAAATTAAAGCTTGCTTAATAAAGAGAGTGCCTCTGCTAATCATTTTTTTGAGCTGTTGTTCTTCTTCTTTTTGCTCTTCTGATTTATTTTAGAAATATCCTTTCAAAAAGTTTTATAATTCTTTAAAAGCAGTAGTCATAAGTCCTTCTGATTTTTCAGGACGCATATTCGAAGCTTTAGATTTAGAGGCTCTGTTGACTTTTGAACTGGAGATAATTTTCCTATATTAACTGTTGAATAAAGGGTCTCAAGAAGGTTCAGCTGACTGATTGATTTTGTTCTTAGGTTCTTTTTTTCTTGTTTTTTATGTGGAGATCGATGTAAACATGCATAAAGATGTTTACTGTGATTAATTTTGGGCATTAAAGGAACACGAGTCGGTTATTTGTATAAAGAGGCTGAATCAAATTTTTATTTCAAAGAATCTTTCAAAATTAGAGGAAGTTCCCATCCTTCGTTCATATAGAAGAATAAATTTTAGAATAATTAATTTTTAAAAACTTCTAATTTATCAAGAAATATATCTCATCTTTTAACTATTTTACTGCTGTAATCAATTTTGTGCTTAATAATATAGATTAAATCAGTGAGTAGTAATTTGATTACTTATTAACGATTATGCTAAAAAATACCAGGCACCACAAGTACTCAGCACCTTTGATCACTCTAATCACTCCTTCGAAAAGTAAAGTCACAAGGTCAGTAGCTGCTATCGATCGTCAGAATCATAAAAACTTGCCTTCGACCAGCAACTCTGAAAAGATTCATTGGGATTTGGTTGAGAACAGAAGAGAAAACCAACTAAACACTTTGTTCAATCGACGCAAACACGTATTAGAATCAATCAGTCGCAAAAACAAAGACATTTACAGAAGAATAATCAAACAGCAATCGAACTATGAACAACAAAAACTGACTCCCAAAATAAATAATACGAACAGTCAACTCGGAAACACTCTCACCACAGGAAGCAGAGTCCTTCTGACCATTAGTAGACATGCTTTAAATGATGATCATTTAAGTCTATTTTTCCAAGATTAATTTTTTAAAAAATTAAAATATTTTTATGAAGATGTGATGTCTTTTATCATAAGTTCATTTCGATTGACTTTAGATTTTACTTCTTCTAAAATTGATCTTTAATTTAATATTTATCAACTAAATAAATTATAATAAGTAAAATGTATTTTATATTACTTGTAAAATAAATTACAAGTATTTTGTAATTTTTTAATTATGAATTTATAGTTGATTTTAGAGCTCTCCATACTGACCCTATTGTTCATCGCTCAGATCGTCATGCAGTTTGTAATCTTTTCACCGTAGACTATGCCTATTCAGTAACTATCAACTTTACTAGTACTCTTCTTTTCTTAATGATAGCTCTTCAAATAATTAGGCTCTACCGTAGCAGTATCAAAAGTAAATGGGCCTTTCTCATCAAGGCTCATATCAACTACATTCCCAACTATGTAATGGGCTCACTAGTCCTTTATATTTACAATGTTGCCTCTTCTTTGGATGGTCAGACATAAGTTTGGATATTCTAAGGAGCATTGAGGTTTTGCTTCCAAATCATCAGTAATGTTCTTTTCTGTAATGTTTACTTCATGAACAAAAGAACCTACATCATCACTATGCTTTCAGTAAGTGCTTGGATTGTCTTTTTGGTTCAACAAGTCATACATACGATTGTAAATAGTAAATCAGACCCTGAAAGTTTAGTTCAAGAAAAACTATTGCTCACAGAACTGGCTCTATTGATAGGTATTGCCAGGTCCATTATGGAATATCTAAAAACTCTTTTAACATCTGGCTGGCTGAAGAAGCAGATCAACAAAATCGACAAATTAAAAATATATTTGATTTGTCAGACAAAAAAGAAGACGAGGATGAAATCAAATCCCAAAAAAGTGATGAAGAAGAAGAAAATAAAGAAGTTTCAGAATTAGTGAAATAATTTTTATGATCTTAAAGAACGAAAATTATACATATTATATTCATAATTCTTACAAACAAATGAAACTTGATAAAATCCTCTAGAACTTGATTCTGGGCTTACTTGTCTTCAGCCAAATCATCATGCAATTTGTGACCTTCTATACCTAGAAAAATAACTATTACCTCTCAGTTAATATTATCAATGCCTCTCTGGTCCTCATGATCCTCCTTCAATACTTCAGATTATACAAAAACAATCAAATCAAATAAAAATGGATCTATCTGCTGAAAATGCACAACAACTTCATCCCGAACTATGTCATGGGAGGACTTGTCATATTTATCTATTATCAATCTTCCAAGTTAGAAGGTCAGACAGATTTTTGGATTTTTTGTGGAATATTTCGATTTATCCTACAAGTCTTTTGCTATTTAATATTTTGCACTAAAGAGTTTATCAACAGAAAAACTTTTGTTATCGTCATAGTATCTCTGATTGCATGGATCACCTTTTTGGTGGTTCAAGTCATTGAGTATATTGATGATTTAAAAACGAGTGGAAAAGGTAAAATTTAGCGAAAGCTAGCTATTGCCTCTATCTCAATAAACATAGGAATTGTACGATCTATTATGGAGTATGTAAAGAATTCACTTATAATTAAATTGGCAAATAAAAATCAAATTATAAAAAGCCAGAATTTACTGAACCTTCTCTTCTAAATATCTTCCAATAAAATCACAAATCAAAGCATGTAAGAAAAAGAAAAGAAGGAAATGAGAACAAGTAAGAAAACAAAGAATGATATAAAAAAAATATAAATATAAATGTCCTCATTTTGATATTTATATCATTCTTATCCATTAAACATAAAGATATTTAATCAGTTAGGGGGTTGGGGTTGGGGTTGGGGTTGGGGTTGGGGTTGGGTAGATATAAGTTTAAGATTTTGATATATTAATATAGATTAAATCAGTGAGTAGTAATTTGATTACTTATTAACGATTATGCTAAAAAATACTAGGCACCACAAGTACTCAGCACCTTCGATCACTCTAATCACTCCTTCGACAAGTAAAGTCACAAGATCAGTAGCTGCTATCGATCGTTAGAATCATAAAAACTTGCCTTCGACCAGCAACTCTGAAAAGATTCATTGGGATTTGGTTGAGAACAGAAGAGAAAACCAACTGAACACTTTGTTCAATCGACGCAAACACGTATTAGAATCAATCAGTCGCAAAAACAAAGACATTTACAGAAGAATAATCAAACAGCAATCGAACTATGAACAACAAAAATTGACTCCAAAATAAATAATACAAACAGTCAACTCGGAAACACTCTCACCACAGGAAGCAGAGTCCTTCTGACCATTAGTAGACATGCTTTAGCTTAATCAAAGGTGACAAATAGATCAAGTAAATCAAGATAAAGTGGGTCAAGAGATAAATAAAATTCATCAGAAAAGAGGCCAATATCAGTGGCTTCAAAGTGTTTTTCAAGGGTGATGTAGTAACAACTAGCCACTATTAAAGAACATTCATTCGGAAAGACTATTTAATCAAAAATGATGCCAAAAGTATCAAAAGGAATTCGTGAGGCAGTCTCATAAAAATTATAAAATACGCATAGACCGATCTGCAACTTAAAAAAAGAAGGTTAAGTGATATCTTTTAAACTTTTGACTCTTGCAATAATGAATTAAATATCAATAAACTAAATGAAATAATCAAGTGGGTATATCGAAAGAAAGATTTATACCGCTATTATCATTCTACCAGTTGAAAGATAGTTATAATTACTATGGCTGTTTATTTTATACATTTTAGTCAAATACTTCAGAAGACTGAAAACTCTATCGAGAATTGATTTATCCTCCAAGATCAAGTAAAAGACTTTTAAGTTAATTTTCTTCTTGTTCTTCAGCATTCCTCACTTAAAAAATTGATCCAGGTTATGATGGCTTGATTTCAGAAGTAGAAAGTTTAAAATCATCATTGTTTGATGTTTAAAAGACTGAACAATCATCTTAGTTACATTTTTTATCTTTTTCAACATAAATCGATAAATTATTATCACTTTTCTCATGAATACTTGAATATTAATTAAAATACTAAAATTAATATTGATTTGTTACCTTACCGAATCCATACTCATTTTTATCACTGATTTCTGCATGCAAAAGTTGTGATTAGTCTAAACAATCAAAAGATAAAGATAAATTTGTTCTTGATAATTAACTCAAATTCCAAATTGATAGGTTTTGACCTGGCTTGTTGTTTTTTACTATTTTTTTTTAAGGAATAATGAAAGAAAGATCTTTTCTTAGAGGTGCAGGAGGAGGTAAATTTTAAGACTAAGCTCTTCGAAATTCATCTTACTCTTACCAATCATCATAGTATTCAGGATTAATAGCCTGGTATTTCAACTTATATAAAAAATTGTAAAAATCTGCAGATAGTGTCTCTCTTTCTAACCTTTTTAATTCATTTTTTTTCTCATTTTATATCACTTTAGAACTGTCTTTATTTGATTCCATATCATTGAATTTCTTCATTGATTTTTTAAATTGCTAATAAATCTCATCAAATGAAAACATTCTACCTGCCAATCTCCTTTCTTTTCTATACTTCTTTTAATAATTCAAACACTCCTCAAAAGGAATGATGAGTCCTTTTATCAGAATCCATTATCTTATATGCAGGCAAAAAAAAGATTATTTCTTAAGTATCTTAAAAGAGATGGTTGATCATAC